>APFE030472561.1:133083-170573 GCA_000404065.3 Pinus taeda | reverse complement strand
TCATTACCACCATCCCACCATTGAAATGAGAACCCCTTCATCAACCCACAAAATAGTAGACCCCTAGTTCCATGTCCCTCGACTACGAGAAGCCACGTAACATAAAAACTCCTCAATAATCAAGAAGCGCCAGTAACTGGAAAAATACCATAACCAAACCGAAATACATGGCTGCGACTTTGATATGTCGCCATAATCCCAAGAAATAAAGGTTAACATAGGGCCACCCATAGACAAAAAAATAAGTGACCGAGGAGGGAGTCTAGAACCATCGTCCACCATCTAATTTCACTTCTCTCCATTAGGGCGAGGAAATTTTTTCTAGAGCATGAGCACTTGAACAAGGATCTCTAGTGTCTCCTCCATATGACTCACAAGGGACATGTCTTTCCATGTGCATAAGGCATACATGAATTCAATCTGTTAGAGTCCTATAGCAATAGGATTCATAATTTTGAATTCACTGAGGTTAAGTCTTGTAATATTTTACATACCTTTGCTTTATGCAAATGTTTTCCATTTTAAAATTAAAAAATGTAAAGAGGGTATGTACTAAAAGAAATATCAAAGGACAAAAAGGATAAGAAAAGATAAAAAAAAGTGAAAAAATATGAACCCCAAACAAAAATTGATCATGAAAATGTGCAAGTCCAAGTGCCAATGTTCTTTACTTTACTGTCTAAAATAATGGTTGTGTGCAGCTTGTCATACATGCCACAACCCATGATAGTTAGACTATTTAATCTTGACTACTTCATGCTTTGAATTTTATGTTTATAGTTAGAGAATAAAGATCTAGCCAAACAGTTTAATTTTGGAAAATCAGTAGATAGGTAGAGAAATAAAAGGAACTCATCAGTTTAATTTGAGCCCTTGGAAGATATAAGGTTAGAAGTAGATAGTTTAATTTTCAAAAGAAAAAGGAAAGAAAGGTTCTGCGAGCTTAAATGCACCCAAAAAAGTGAAGAAAAAATGTTAGGGTAAGTAAAAGGGTACGTAGAAAAAAGGTTGCAGAAATACAAGCTATTTTGAGGCATAAGCACATTTGTCATGCTTAATCATGTGTTTCAGTGTGCAAGAGTAGTTATGAAAGAAAAATGATGTTCACAATTTCATTTCGCTAATTTCCCCTCATTCCATATCACCCCCACTATATACTTACTAATTTCCCCTTTTACCTCTTTATTTCTTATGTAAGCCCATTTTCCTTCATTTTCACTCCTACCCCTTGGTTTCACACAATTCCCTAGAAAAATACCCTCCTAACTCATTCCCTTACCCAAGAACCCTTTTTCCCTAGTGTGAAACCCTTTCCCATGCAAAAAATCACTTTCCCTTCATTAATTTCCCTAAAAACCCCAAAAAATCCACCAAAACCTCTTATCCTAACTATTATTCCCCCCTGCCCCCCGCATTACTTTATTAACTCTACTACAATATCACTTTCCTGACAAAACCTTGGCCCTAATTCATAAACCTGCATTACATTTTAATCCCGACTTATCCATTAAATAATTACAAAACCCTTGTAATTAAATCCCTGGGCCCCACTAATATTTGCCCCCATTTCCTATCGTGAAACTCCACCACACGATGGTCTTTGGATCTTGCACCCCCATATCCTATGACCCTCGCTCATATCGTGCCCATTCATCTCCCAACCTTTACTGGCCCGAGAGCACGCGATATGAGCGGTATTGCTCAGCCCCCCTTGGGTTATGTGGCGGCATCGTGTTAAGTCACGTGCTCTTTAGAAAATACCACCCATCACTCAAAAGTGGTGCGATGGCACCCTAAACTGCCTCCCCACCAAAAGAAAAAACTACTCAATGTTCACTAAACGAGTTTCCGTGCCAGTTTTACACTTATGCCAGTTAAAAGGCCTCAGACCCCCATTTTCACCCTTTTTGCTCGTTTGTTCTGTGAAACCGTCTTAAGCTTCCCTGAGCCCCCTCAGCTTCTGCAACTAGTTCTGACCACCAATTCCCTCGTGAAAATGCTCTGGAGGCCTAGTTCAACCCTCTAGTGTGCCGCTGAAGCCACAGAACCCTCAGCAACCACCATCAAAACCAATTTGCAATCTAAACCTCAAACTCCAAGTATTTGACAAAAAACCACCAACAACCCTCTCAAATTCAAAAGTATAGAGTAAATTCAAACATTAAAGTAATTGAATTTAATAAATTTTCATTGAATTGAGAGTATTTCCCGTCAAATACCAAAATCCCTATCCTACAAAATTGCCATTATCCTATCCCTATACCAGAGTTTTCAAGATTTCATTTCCATAAGCTGTATAAGCCCAATTCCTGTATTTTATCACAAAGATGGTTTCTCAGACCTCTTTGGATGTCAGACTAGTCTCAACCCCTCACCTGGACATTGACCTTTTGGCCATAGCAGACAGGGATTTCCAAATCAAAGACACTGCTACTCTAGGCCACCTTCTGAGAATCCACTGCTGGAGTAAGGATAGGTTCCTAAATGATGCTAATGGCATCAACATTTGAGAATCCAATTTGCCCAAGTACACATTCCCAGAAGTTGACCCATTCTCAGATATTATATATTTTTGTCATGCCCGTTATATTCCAAGACAAAGGGCTATTGTGGCACCAAACCATGAGTTATTATTCACCAGTACTCCTGAATCTATCAACCAAATGCTGCAAATCTAGCCTAGTCCTCGGCTGACCCCTTTGTCCATTGGAAACCTGTTGGACCTGTACATCACACTAGACCTAGTCAAAATCAAACAAATTTTCGAAAATTTCATCATTGAGGAACACCATACTCCTTCAAACATTCCACCCTATCTTTCCACTATTGTTGCAAAGACTAGAAGGCACATAATCACCATGCTCTCATGCATCCTAGGATACACATCATATGAGGATATGGATGGGGTCATCATGGCCTTCGTGTCTATTTTCACTCTAGGCAAGCCTCCAGCAATCATGTTTCATTATGCCCAGTTCATTGCAGACATAATGCATTAACAATTCACTAGACTACCCACTGAAAGAATTTTCAGATACTCTTTAGTGTTGTTTCATATGTGCTTGTATTACCAGACAGATAAGTTAAATTTGAGGATCCAAAAATTGGACACCAAGGAAAGGAGAGATCAGTCATCTACTAGACACCCTTGGTCCACAAGTTTTCCACAACATTCACCTATAAATACTTCATAGACTCCTTTGTATACCCAATCATGAAGATGCTGACTTCTAAGACTCGGCCTAGAATTAGCCTAGAGATCAAGAGAGTACTGCAATTGGCCAAGAACAACAAGGTGGGAGATTGGTACTTGTACCAAAACCACACTGAGATCATAATTTATGGTTGTGAGTTAGCCCCCTATAGGTTGCCCAAATACCTCCATATGAGGATATTTGCTCTAGAATACTTTAGACAATCATTAGCTCTAACGAAGTCCACTTCCTAGCTTATAGGAAGAAAACACAGTGCAAAGTGAAAAACCTAATGGGCCCATTCATTAGCAACAACAGAGAGGCTGGAGTAGAGGCCGGCAGGTTACTTCAACTAATGAAATTCTGAAACAGTTTCATGTGGCACTATGACCCTCATGGGGTCATAAACAAGCTCAGACTCAAGGTCAAGTTGGGAGCATACATCCACCACCCAAGGTCTGACATTGAATAGTTTTCTAACCAGGATGAGTAGGTGGAGAACACCTTGATTGACATGGGCAGCACTGTTGTGGATGTAGAGAACACACTTATTGATTTGGAAAGACAGTTTGATCACAACTATTTCCTGCAGGTTCCAAAACAAGGGGAGCCAATGAAAATTCCCCCTGTCATACAAACCCCAGCAAATGAATAGAAGAATCCTAAGAGGAGCAGGTATGAGGCATCTAAATCTGCCATGGAGACTACTGATGAGCTGTTTGAGCCAAGCAAAAGGCCTAAGTTGAATCATGTGCCTGAACATGAGGAGAACATTGCATCAGAGGAAATAATTGACATTGAGGCAATGGGACAGAAAGGTAAAGAAGCAGCTGCATCAGAGGAAACACAACAAACATCAACCTCCAACACATAGATTATAGAGAGACAAAAGAGTATGGGGGTTTCTTCTTATGTCAGGCCAGCTGACAAGGAAAAGGACATCAAAGACATATTTAAAGAAATAAAGATGAGGAATGAAAAAGTAAAATCATAAACATATGCCAAATACCTCAAGATTACACCACCAAACTAGACTACACTAATGTCAGCCTTTGACATCAAAGAAGGAAAAATGCAGGTGTCATTTTTGCAGCCCACTATACAGCAACCAAAGACCTCAATAGACTAAAAAAAAGACAAATTTTGAGGTCTTGGCCAAGGATGTTCATCCCATTGATCAGATAGAATTTCACAACTAGGCTGGAGAAATGATCTACTCCATCCTCACAGAAAAGGTCATGGCTACTTACCAGCTGCAGGATTCATTGGACAATGTAACAACTCAATTCAAATTTGAGAGAGCCTCTTCACAGGCTAAAGACACCATGATAAATTCTTTGGAGGACATGGTTATTGAACTGGGCCATGACCCAAGTGATGTTAAGGCCACAAAGAAACTGATCAAAAACAAGAATGAAGACATAGCAACCCTCAAGGAACAGCTCAAGTTACCTCATTTGCAGCACCCACGAACCAAATAAGTCCTAGAAAGCTAGACCAATCATGAGGAAATGATGGACTTAGTGTTGTAACTGAATGACCAATTAAAGGAGATGGAGAAGGAGTTGGATAGCTTGATTTATATCAAGCAAGCTAGTATTAATAATGCTCCTACAACTGTCATTCCAACAGTGACCATAGTTGTCTCTTCTACTTTGGCAGCAACATTAGCTCCCACTACTCCAATGGCCACTGCACTACCAACATCTACACAGACTACATCAGCAACAGAATCAATAGTAACAACCTCCACAAGCAATAAAGAAAATAGGTTGGACAAAGCGATGGAAGAAATGTCCATTCAGACCACTGAGATGAACAAATTGAAGGAGAAAGTCACCAGCCTGGAGACAGATTACAAACTTGCCTAGATCATGCATAAAGAAGAATAACAAAAGCCTACCAAGATGACTGAAAGAATCAAAAGCTTGGAGAAAGAACTGACACTCAATGAACCTGTAGGTAAGGCTAAGGAGCAACTATGGGCCAATATCATTGACTCTGTCAATGATATTTGGCCATCCATCTAGGTCATTTTTGAACAAATAGATTTAATGAAGCAGGCTACAGAAGCCATTAAAAGCGTTAAGACAAAACTTGGAGATATGTCAAAGGAAGCAGCAAGAATAATCCACTTCCTCAACTCCAAGAATAAATATGAGCTATAAGAACTGGAGATACCTAACAAGACAGGTACAATATTGGAAGTTAAAAAAGTCCTCACTGAGAGGAATTTGATGTTAAATTTAGAATATAAGTGTCAAAAGATGCAAATAGCCATTTACAGGTTCATGGCTAAGTTCAAACTTTTGGAAGGAAAAGGGAATACCTAATCCCTTAGTAATAAATGATAAGTTAATGGAACATGAGGATTATAATAAGAAGATCAGGGAAGTGGCCAGAGAATAGGTAATCACTTCATCCATGAAGCGCTTACCAAAAGGCAAAGTGTTGTATCAAACTTTTGAAAACTTGTTTTACCTCCAACATGAGGTAAAACACTTGTTTATTAATAAGCCTACTTTTTCTAAATATACAGAGGTATATGAAATATACAGAAAAAATCTCAATATCCAATTACTAGATGAGGAAAGATGGGAAAAATTGAATGATTTGCTGTAGTAAATACACATTAAAATATAAATGTACAGTAAAAAGTAAAACAATATAGTGAAAGGATATTGATAGGTCAGTAAGGTTAAAGTGTATCAGATGAAAGGATAAAGTAAAACAAAACATCCAGCCTGAAGACCAAATAGCCAAGCAACATAAAGGGCAAAATATCGAAGAGAAAAGCCAACAGAACCTAAATAATAGGAACAACAAGCAATAGTTACATAGCTATCACTATCTTCTTGCATGAAGATATTTCTTTTTCCTAGATTAGTTCTCAATACAGTTTGAGATATTTTGTAATTCCTTTTGCATAAATACTTCATAATTCAAACTATTAGGTGTGGATTATTTTACATTTGTAGAGTTACTTTGATCTGAAAACCTAAGGGTGACACAAGTACCATTTTCAAGTCAACAAACTAGAGCATGTAATAAAATAATTTCGCTACAAGATTCATGAGATGAGCTATTTGCAGTGAAGTTACCTTCTTATGTGTTTCACAATTTTAAATGTGTTCTAAATTTGAATGAATTAACTAGAGATAACACTCATAAATTATTTAAGTACACTCTATTTTGCACAGTTAGTCATTTACAGGTTTTCCTCGGATACCTGGATTTGAGAACCCTTAATTGCTCTCCCATCCTCGTTGACTTATTTCATTCCTTCCAAAGTCCAACCTAGGGAACCCTTAATTACTCCTATTAGTGTCAGCATCTGCATACTTTGATTAGGGATCAAAATTTGTTCTTTGCATTTTCATTTTAGGAGTCCCATACTTAAATTTTCACATCATTTCGTTAGGTCAAGCCAAACTGATCCACTGATCGTTGTATTCTCTTCAGAAAATCTAAATTTCTCCCTCATAGAGTATACTTCTTGACCCTTCTTCAGGTTGACTTCAGTTATGGTTTCATGGTCAATTTGTAATCATGCTTTCATTAGGTCATAGGGCATGTTTTCATTAGGACTTAGGGTTTCATTTCCAAGGTCAAGAGCCTGATTTTAAAATGTAAATAAAGGTTAGAAAGAGTATGAGGATGACGAATAAGTCAAGCACGTTGACTTGTAGGTCATAGCAACTGGATAATTATCTTTTAACCTAATGTAATTTTCACCTCAAAAACATGTTTTTGAGGTGAAAACAGAGTATTTTGAGTTTATTTGTATTTCTTATGCAATTTTAAGTCACTATATGTAATAAATGATCCCAGCTGCATCGAAGCATATCTCCTTGCTACAAGCAAAGAAACACTACAAAAATCAGTTCAAGTATAGCATTATCCACCTCAAAAGAAACAAAGAAGAAAAGGCACTAAAAACAGAGTTTTGAAAAAGGATAAGAAACATTAGAAAATGGGGTTTTTCAAGTGAAAAATCAAAATCTACTCCTAGTTAAGCTCTCACATTTCATTTTCAAATTCATTGTTCTCATTTGGCAAGCAAGGAATCAAAAAGTGAGAATAAGAGGTAAGCTTGAGCGAGTTTTGGTCGAAGGAAGGTTGGTGTTCTGCTTCTGGAGAGTGACACTGTGCTTCTAGAGCAGTGGTTGAGTGGCACTACGTGTTGACAGAGCGACATTGTGCTTCTGAGGCAGGAAAGGTTGGCATTGCACGTTCAAAGATTGGCGTTGCACGTTGAGGCTCGTGCTGCGCATCTAAGAAATTCCCGTAGTGTAATTTTACACTGGCGCTGCGCTTCTAGGGTGACATTGTGCATTGAGTAGGAAGGCTAGAAAAGCCTCAAAACTTCATACAAACCTCAAATTTTCCCACTCTCACCTGCATACAAGTAAGTGGTCCTCCATACCACATTGATCGGTTTGCAATTTAACTTTTAAGCTAAATTTTCCATGGCAAGTGCTTAAACCCTAAGTTTTCCCCTAGTTACGCCTAAAACCCTAAACCCTCATTGTTCCTCCTATCACTCACTACAGCTCTAAACCGCATCCCTATTTCCCTATCCCTTTATCCCTTCGTCCCTTTATCCCTATTCCATATTTCCCTATCCCTTTATCCCTCTTCCTCAAGGGTAATTTCTCAAACAAAACAAGCCCTCCCTCTCATTTCCTACTCCTTCATTCATTTTCTAGGCACAAGCTCATCTCCCATCCTCTCATTCCTAAAACACTTTCACTCATTCCCTTCATACAACCTCAAGCCTTTCAAACATGGACCAAGAAGACTGAGACTATGAGGAGGAGGAAGACACAGGTAGTGACACCTCAGTAGATAGAGCTAGGCAATAGAGAAAACCACACAAGGGAGACAGAATTATCAGACAAGAGCCATTATACCTTAGAGAATTGTAGGCCTCTCAATTGGCTATCACATGTTTCAGATATCTTGGCCACTATGAGTTCTGTGAGCAGGTGGAGAGAGTTCAATACCACCCGGAGCTCACCAGACTATCTGTAGCTCATCTTCAGGACAATAGGGTGACTCTTGCTCGGGTAACATTCACAATTTCACCTTCCATCATTTCAGATGCCACCAGGATTCTGAATGTAGGGGAGAAGTGGTACAAGACCCAGGACCTGGATGAACACTACTATGAGCCTTATATCAAACCCCGTCACAAAAATGAGGTGAAGAGACATTTTCCTTTCAGATTTCTTGAAGACAAGTATGTCCCCGTGATGAAAATCATCATGAAGTATTTCACTTGTGAGGGCAAATTCTCCAGGTTGTACACCTATCACATCAGGCTCCTCATGCATTTTACTAGGGTGAGGATGTTAAACATCCCCTACTTCTTATTCAAGAATATTGAGAAGATGGCTCATTTTATCCAAAAGAAGCCATACCCTTAGCAGATGAGCAGTCTCTATCACTATTCCCTAATCAAGATGATTGTGCTTCATCATCTCAATCTCCTCAACATCTCTTGGGAGACATTTATTTCTTATGACATCTTCAGGGGTCCTCAAATTCCTCCACTAGTGTCTCAAGAAGTAGGAGGAACTTCTAGCGGTATTTAGGTGAAAACAGATGAGGAGGCCAAGGATACTAAAACTACTGAGGTGCCCATTTACATGACATATTAAAGGGGTACAAGGAGATTATTTGTAGCTGATAGGCAAGTGTTTTATCCACGGGATATGGAAGGTGCCTTTCCTTCTTCATCAGCCCATAGGAAATTTCTAGCTCCACAGTATGTGGAAGGGGCTTTGCCTTCTTCATCGACAGAACAGGTATAGGTGCAACAGCTACACAAAGGGAAGGAAAAGATGCTGAAGGAGAGGCTTGATGATGAGGAGGAAAGGGACTTTGACTTGACTGAGCATGATGAGTCGGATCAACGTTATACTCATCATGGAGTTGAAATCATTGACTTAGAGGCTCAAGACGAAGAAACCATAAAAGACATCGTCATACAAGAAAAGGAGGCTCAAGTACAAGCTTTGGCGAACAATTTAGAGAGGGCCAAGTATGTCATCACTTATTTGGAGAAAGAAAACAAGCAGTTGAGTGACAAACAAGTCCTCATGGAGCTAGAAATGCTCAAGGTAAAACCACAAAGTGGCAAAGAGGCACAAGTTAGTTTGACCTCTATTGAGAAAGAGATTGAAGATGATAGAGAGACTTAGCTTGAGAGAGTCAACTTGCACCTTAAGAAGCTGCTACAAAAGGCCAATAGAAACAATCAGATGATTAGACACATGGCCTATCACTACAGGACCCGAAACAAGATTTGCAATATGAGGGTTGAGAAAATGAAAACTAGGCTAAGGCGGGCCTTGAAAGGGAAAAAGGAGGAGGATATGTTTAGGATGATTGCTGAAGCTTCCTTGGCTCATAATGACACATGATGATGGTGCTTCTCACCAAGTTTGGGCAAGTTTAGAAGAAATTTTGTCACTTGCAAATTTTGGAATTTTACACACAAAAAAACTACATCAACGCGCAATGCCACCGGTGTTGCGCTTTTCCTAGTGGCACCCAATGAAGAAATGAATTGTATTTTTGGATTTAGAGTGATGAGAACATGAACCCTAGCAATTTTCAAAGTTTTTGGGGCAGAACTAGTCCACCAAAAGCTCAAAACACACCCTAAAATTGACCTTTCTCCCACATTTTGGACACACAAAAGCAGTCTTGGAAGAATCAAGTTTTGCGTGGTTCATTGAGCTTAAAATGGAGAAATTCTAGTATTTTGGAAAGCAGATTTGAAGACCTTTCCAGTGAGCTATCCTGAGCTCAATTTGGATTCCGGGAAGGCCTCCAAAAGGGACCTGAAAATGGAGCTACATGTTGGGCCAGTGGCGCTGCGCGTAGGGCAAATTTTGCTCAGGATGGCCATTTTTCCAGTTTTTGACTATGTTCATGGATTCTCTCTCATGGAGGTTGTTTCACCATTGTAAATTATGACTTGGCATGTAACTATGATAGGAAAACAACAATAGAGAGTAGATTCATTACCTTAGAAGTCAATTTCAGCTCAAATGTATCAGTTTTTCACTTTTAGAGGCAAGTTGTTGCGATGACCATATTCTTGTTTCTTGTTCAGTATTAGTTATATTAGCTCCTCATCTTAGGGATTTGACCCCTGAGGATGGGAGTAGGTGGAATTCATGTCTATGTCTTCTTCTTCTTTCTCATTGTAAAGGGTTGGACTGAGCTGGATGCTCAGACCTTGATTGTACACCTTTTGTAAGAAGTTTGACAGGAGATTAATAAGAATTGTAGCTATTTTTATGGGATCCATGTGGTATGGAGTTTTAGTAAAATTTATTCTTATGTGATCATATGTTAATGTGTTCTGTATGCTTCTTTAATCATTTCATCACTTCTAGTTGAAGTTTTTCAAGTTGATAGGCTGAATTCATTACATCAGTGCTCTGCCTTGGGAAACCATTCACCATTTCATGTTTTCTATAGTCTAGGAAGGATCCAAAAGGCAAACCGATCAATTGATGAGTATATTCTAAATTCCCCTCAATCATCCCTCACTACTGCTAAAATCCTTGAGCTTTCTGAACCAGTGTCCACTACCCTCAGTTCATCATTATTCCCTTCAACCTCTGAAGTTCATTCCCAACCTCCATTCATACCTACACTTCCCCATCAACCTATCATTCCCCATCAATCACCTATTACTCCTAGTTCTCCATGAACTCCTAGTATATCAGTCCTTGCTTTAAATCCACCTCAAGTTATGGCTACCCGGTATGCACCCCTTGTTTTACCTCAAAATATTGGTTCCACACCTGCTGATTATCAAACCAAGATACGTTTCTTTCATCCCACTCAAGCCATTATAGCTTAGCAACATGTTGATAGAATGAATGATTTCTTTGACCTCCATGAAGTAGAAATTGAAGAATTGTCGATGAGATTGTTAGTTCAAAGCTTTGGAGGTGAAGTTCAAAAATGGTTCAGAGCTTTACCAACAACTTTTGTCACCACTTTACCAATCCTTCATAGGAAATTCCTGGATCGGTGGGAGGTGAAGAAGAATCCACTTCAGATTTTGTCCGAGTATGAGAACATCAAAAGAAATGTCGGTGAAAGTGTGCAAGACTATTGTGTGAGGTTTAATGTACTATACAATGTTATTATTACTAACATTAAACCAATGAAGGGATTGGATTTGCTCAAGTTTATAGAAGGTTTCAATGCTGATATGGCATATCAGTTGTGAGAACGAGATCCTACCACAGTAGAAGATATGCAGAAGAATGTTGTCAGTGTAGAAGCAAACTTGTTGGCCAAAAGAGGAAGAATGAGATCTAAGAAAAGAGTGACCATAAAAAAAGAATCATCTACATCATATGTAAAGATGGATACATTGATTCAAACAATGGAAAGGATGGTTTATCGGTTAACCATTAGTGATAGACCTGAACCAGCGATTCAGAATCCAAATTTTAGAGGACAACAGCAGTCCCAATTATGAATCAAGTAGAGAGAACAAAAGGCACCAGAGAAACCAGCGCAACAACAACAAATCAGAACTGCCTTACAGCAGAATTATGTTTAAGGAATGGAAGAAGAAGATGACGAAGATCCGGTAATTGAAACAAATCACTTTTTCACTACTGATGGTATGCCTATATTTCTAACCGAACATGAAGAATATGCATAAGTTCTAGACATTAAACGGGATGAATATTACATCTTAACAAATGATGTGGTTTCGAAGGCTAAATCTGATGATTACCAACATGGTTATATGAATGCTTTGACTGCACAGCAGAGATAATATTCTTTAAGGAGCAGAGATGTATCGGTCAATCCCTTTCAGAAAAGAAAGGATGTGCAATCCAAGAATGATTCCTCAAACATTCAGAAGAAAGGGAAAGAGCTTGCTGATTCATGTCCCAACAAGGTGTCATCAACAAATATCACTACAAATGAGAAGAACAATCAGCAAAAAGATAGTGCATCGAAAGAGCATGCAGATAAGAAGGAAATTGGTGTTAAAGAGGTAGAAAAAGTTTCATCCTTTAATTTATAAAGTGAAATTGTTAAATTCAAAGTGTCCATTCCTTTGACTGAGCTGGTTAAGAATAACAACTATAAACACGATGTATCTAGAATATTGGAAATTGATCCTTTGTCAAACATGGTGAATGTCGAAGGTGATCATCCTGAACTGATTTTTGGTCCAGTGATAGAAGGTTAGCCTGAATATAATGAAGTCCCTCCCTTTTATTTGAGTCTTATACTACATGATTACATTTTCCATAATGCTATGTTAGATTATGGAGCTTCTCACAGTTTAATGCCTAAAGCCATTATGGAAAAATTGGGCCTGGATATCACCCAGAAATATCATGATTTGTACGCCTTTGACTCCAGTAGAGTTCGTTGCATTAGTCTCATCAAAGATTTGGTGGTTTCTTTAGATCAAGTCCTAGCTAAAAATGTCTTGATGGATGTGGTAGTTGTTGATATATTGCCTCGATATAGTATTCTCTTATTTAGATCATGGGTTGTTAATCTCAAAGCACTTTACAACTTGACTTCTCTTATGCTACTATCCCTGTTTTTGGTCAACTGAGGAAGCTGTACTGGGAAAAGAAAATGAAGTACATGATCACTGGTAAAGAGAGGCATGTGAATCATCCAATAAATGTTGTACACACTGATTTAGAGTCCTTTGTTTTAAACTCTTATAGCGGATTGAATGATGTAGATATTCAGCTTGTAAAAGCAGATGATGTCCTAGAAATTTTCGAGAACTTTAGAGCAGTTCTTAATCAAGAAAAAGAAAAAATACAAGTTCTTCTGAGCAGCCTACACAGTAGCAAAAGGTCAATGAAGAGTAGAAAAATGAAGTAATCAACCAAGTTAAGGTTGAGAAGGAAATAGAATTTCATCATCTAGAAGATGAAGCCGACCTTTGGAGCATGGACTTCGATGGCACTGTTGGTAAGGATGGTGCTGGTATTGGAACTTGGAATCCATGCCCTGCTTTCCTGCCTACCAAAGTCCCAAGTAATGTTAGAATATGTTCCTACAAGTTAGCTTTCGATTGCTCTAATAATGAAGTGGAGTATGAGGCTTTGATTACAGGTCTTAAAATTTTAAAGAAGCTCAATGCGAAAAGGATTTTGCAGGTCTTAAAATTTTAAAGAAGCTCAATGCGAAAGGGATTTTGTTTACGGAGATTCAGAGCTAGTGATTAAACAAGTAAAAGAAGAATATCAAGTAAAGTATCCACGGATGAGATCCTACAGAAATGTAATTCTAGATATTTTGAGGATGTTTCCTGAATATACCTTGATAGTAGTACCCCGGACTCAAAACATCATTGCAGATTCACTCGCCATTGTAGACAGCAATTTGAAAATTCCAATGAATTCCAACAACAGATTTGAAATTCATGTCAAACATAGGCCTGTTGTTCATGATAATTTGAGGTATTGGCAAGTGTTTTGGGATGATAATGAAAATAATGCCTTTTTGCTTAATGAAGGAAAGTTTAAGAATGCTTCCATTGATGATGGTGGTTCCGATGAACAAGAGATTGAGGTAAATCAGATGGAGGTTTTAAAGCTAAAGGATGATATTATTCCTAGAGGTCTCATACCTTTAGAGAAGCTTTTTGATCAGGATGATGTGACAAGAAAACCGAGCTTGGTTCCTACAGACAAAGGAGTTGAAGATATAAATGTTGGGTCTTGAAATTGTCATTCATTTCCATTACACTTTCACTATTATGTCCATTATATCACCTAAATTTCACCTTCATTTCATTACCATGTCACTACATTCATCTCACTTTCATCATTAATGGGTAACATCTATGTTTTTCCAAACTTTTATTAATTCTTAGCATTTTTAAGTGAATTTGTGGTTAAAACTTAGAAAATAATGTGCATTTTCTTATACATAACAAGTGGGATGAGATTGTTGACATGTGTAGGTCAAAAGAAAGCTTCTAGAAGACCTTTATGTGGCATCTTAAGGCCAATTTCGAATTTGGGTAGAGAGGATCATGGGATCATGAGGATATGTGTCACATTTCCTAGTTGTATTGAAACTCTAAGAAGACATGTCTTATCATTTTCTATTTTGATTAGAACTCTAGAGGTATAGGAAGAGATTCATGGACTCTCATTAATGAGATGACTTCTCATCTTTTGTATAAATAGGAGATCTCTCTCCTTCATTTGGTAGCTTTTGTAGCTTTGGAAAGCTTTGTAAAATTTGTTAGCTCAACTTTGTACTTTGTAATTTTGAAGAATTTTAATAAAGCTTTGAAGTTCCCAACATGGAAAGAGATGTGAAATAGGAGATGTCATAGAGCATATTAGAATGTAAGGTAGAGTAGATTTTATTTTGTAGTTTTTCTTTGATTCCATTCAAGTATGTCATTTTATTTTTATAATTGTTTTCAAGTTTAATATTTTAGATTTTCCATTCATGCAAGTTTAATTCATGCAAGTGTGTTCAACCAATTGATTGTAGATTTATCTAACTGTGTAATCTATGCTTAGCAAAATAGTCCAATAAATTATTTTCCAATTGGTTCTTGGAGCATTAGAGCACACAGTAGATTAGTTTTCCTTTATATGTTTTTTATTTAATTTTGTTGGAATTTCATTTTCATTTTTAGAATAATGAAGTATTCAATCCTTCCAAATGCTATCACAAGGAGGTAGTTCCCCCAAAATTGTATAGCGGAGTGATAAAACACTACATTTAGTTGTTATAGTAGATTAGTTGCAATTTCACTTTCAGTCTTAGTCTTTCATTTAAGTTTGTTGCAATTTCATTTTCAGTTTTAGAACAATGAAGTATTAAATCCCTCCAAATTCTATCACAAGGAGGTAGTTCTTCCAAAATTGTATAGTGGAGTGATAAAACACTTCATTTAGCTATTATCATTTTTGCTTTCATTTCATAGACATTTTGCCAGCTTAGATTAATCTAACTATTCAAGGTTTTGATTTGTTTTTATCTAATGTTCATTTCCTTTTCTCCCTTCTTTAGAAATTAGATTTTAACATTAAAAGTAATTAGATTTAGTTGTCCATTAACATTTAGATATTTTCATCTAGAAGCATAACTTTTCTTTCTTAGACTAATTTCCTTAAGCATAAGAAACAAAACCCCCAAAAACAAGATAAACTATAAAACAACGAAGTAAGAAAATATTTTAACTAAGCATATATAGCACACCACACTTCATCAATTTACGATACCTAGATTGATAATTTATGTAGAGCAATTTAGGACACTGAATTGACTAGACATTTTGGCATCGTTGCCGGGGAAGTGTAATTAGGAGACATTACTTTTTACATAAAAAAAAATAATAATTTCTCAAGTATGCTCTCCTCCTGCACTTTGTGTGATCTGGAGGATCAGAAAAAGAATTTTTATGTTAAAAAAAAAAATCATCATTTCATTTGATTTAATAAGAAAAAAACAATAAAAAAACCACCTTCTTTGATAGGTTTAGCTGTCCAAATTGATTGGTTATGGGTTATAGTGACCCTCAAAATGTTGTTTCTTGTTTTATAAGATTTTGCAAATTAGCTACGGAACACAGCCCTGTTCCGCAACTAACTGTGTTCCGTAGCTATTTCCAAGGTTTAACAGGTTACAGGTGCCCAATGAAGAAACCGACCACATGAGCATCTCTAGAATCATCCCGACATGGATCCTGTCTTAGTCACCGAGCCGAGATCGATAAAAAATCAGCTTAAGGCCTCAGTCAAAGTCCTGTTTTTAGTACATTTACTTTGAAGCGTTTGTTTCCTGAAATTGAGAACCATTAATTGTTTCTGTAAAATTTCACAATTTCAGGGAAAAAAAAGGAGAAAAAAAGCCAATGGTTATCTCCAATCCCAGAAAACCTGCATTCCTGTTTGAGCTTTGACCTTGAAACAAACCTGTAAGAACATTTAAAAATTAAAAAAATAAAATAAAATCTGCAATGTAAACAATCTGAGCTGCAAGCTTCAACAAAATTGTTAAATTGTTGTTTTAAAATATTTAAGGTACAAATTTGAATTAAAAACAACCACCGCAACAATTGTTTAGCAACCAGTTGGGTAGTTTATCATTAGACCATATGCTGGACAGATTCACTCGTTCACCATTAAATGCAAGTGTTTAGATCACCGATCACCGAGAGCCTTACTTGTGGAGGCTATATCACTAAGACTGGCCAATTCATTTGCTATTGTCTGAGCTGTGATTGCATCTGAAAAAATTCGAAATTTATTTCACAGCCGAATGTAGTACTTCCAGAAAAACGAAGAACTACAAAAATGTCAAACTTTAACTGTACATTCCAGCGAAATGAAGACAAATTAGGAAACACAAAAATATGGGTTTTTTCTAGGACGAGGTCAGTCATATAACCCAGAAATAGTTTGGAGAATTTCACAATGGTTTGAGATAATTTTTCAGTTCTCTGAAGCCCCATTTGGCATGCCGCATGAGGAAAAACGGATTTTATTAAATAAACATAGTGTTGTTTTAACACGACGCGCTTGAGGATGGGAAATTCGATTTGGGAACTAATTATGCTGATTACACCACACCTTTTGTCTTTTATGTTAACAGTCTCATGCAATCTTTGTGACTCGTACTTCATTATACACCCATTTAATGGCAAGATACATGATGTAACTTAATTGGATACGGCTCTTCACAACCTTGTTGTTCCTTTATTATGCCAAGTTCCTTGTTTGTACTTCCACAATCTTCTTAAGTATACAAACACTCGGATACATTGACCCAAATCTTCATTCTATTTTCGGTTCTCTCTGTGTTTTGCAATACTCTATTTTACACACAGTCGACGTGTGTAGCCACTCCATTCCATACATTTTCTACACTATTTCACGCATATTTCCCTATTTCATATACCCTATATGTTTTATCCCCACATATATCATTTTCGTTCCACATAATTTGTTATTTCATTCCTGTATCTATAACTATTTTTTGCTTCCATATACCACTATCGTTTACACAGTCTTCTACACACAAACAATGAAGGAAATTTGAAGAAAAACAGAGAATACGAGTGATGGGTCTCATCGTAAGAACAAAAACTATAGGAGTGAAATATATGAAAGGATATCCTCAGTTGAAAGGGATGTTGAAGAAAGCTGGTAGGCTGTCTTTTAGCTACAGAATGCAGCTACATTTTGTAGCTAATCGACTGTTCCGCAGCCATCTCCATGCTTTTGTAGGTTACAAGCGTCAAGAGAGGAAAAGGACCACATGGGTAGCTTGGAAAATATTAGGGCATGAATTTTGATTTGGTTCATTGTCTAAAAATAAAGAAGTCATCACCGTTTTCAAGATGTGTGTTATCACTAAGTCGCCACATGTCAAGGAGCAAAATGAAAAATCAAAACCAAAGATTCAGAGGTAAAAAAAAATGAATCAATGAAATGAGTAGATTATTTGCTCACTTTTTTAGAAGGTATTGATTAATTTTGGACTAATGATGAAAAATGGATAGCTAACTTTTTGTTTAAGATTTTTAGCTATAGAAACTGTGCACGTTCCGCAACTAAAGTCATTCTACAGCTAAACATCAATTCTGAAGCTGAAAAACCTCATTGTTCAAATCAGTCTAACTTTCTCATATGAAATCAGATTTTGACAATCTAAATGTCATTGGAAAGATATCGGTGAGATATACACAATGAGAAATCCATCATTAGAGTTCGAAACAATAAATAATGAAATAAATTGCTAAAAGGAAACAACAATTAACTTGAGGGACTAATTCCAAAGCAGGTATAAATTCTTTTGGTTTTCTTTTGTGAACTTGTTTCATTAATATGAATTCTTAGTTTCGTGTGTAAATATCGTAACTAGAGAGATTGATCACCTCTCTCTTTTGATAGTCTTACATTCCATTGCAGAAGAAATATTAATTTTTTTTGTAGGTTCCAGGAGGAAGGAAAAATGACTACAAGTGAATAGTTTCTCTCTATGAGACCAATTTGTTTCATAAAATGATGATCAACAACAAAGAAGAAACATGCTAATGCAAAATCAGATCCAAACACTTGCAAAACATTTAGATATTATTGTCTCCATTAAATCCATACTTCATAATAAAACAGTCACCTCATTTCCCTTCATATTTTCCATTTACATTCACATACACTTTCCATTACTTTTTGTCCACTTCTAACCCACAAATAAAAGCAAGAGGTTTAGTCACATGCTTATTTCCCATTGCCATTACTTCTTTCCATTGCCATCTTCCATTTTCATTTTCCCTTTCTTATCATTTTCATTTCACAAATAAACTCTGCTTCAATGCAAATTATTGAGTCCATAGTCCTTTAAGTCTATGTTCCTTGCAAAAACACCTTGAACCTTGCATTCCTTAATGGTAAGTCCTCATGCTGACAAACAATGGGAATACATTAATGTCCCTTGCTCATCAGATCTTCTAAGTGACTCGACATCAGCAAATTTATTTGTACCTAGCAAGATGTGTTTGGGCATCTTGACTCTCATTGTCATCAATGGTGAGAGTTCTCGTGTTGACTAGTGGCATCCACTAATGGCCATTAAGGCAACGGTTTTTTGCTATGTTCGACATCAGAACATCTATTCAAATAGTAGGAATTGTGCTAATGAGTTTTGAAGACATGAAGACTATTATTTTCCGCTTTTCGGAGTAGATATAAAACACATCAACATTATTCAGTAGTAGATTCAACAAGTTTTAGTAGAAACATTAAAAAGTCATCATGAGTCTTTTATCCATGATTCTTTTTGTCCCGCCACTTGAAGAAGATTATGATCAAAATTTTGTATCCACCACACATACAAATCATTCATTTGCAAAGGGTAAGTTAAGGTACATTATTTTCCAACTTTTGACCATAGAATTCCATAAAAAGCTAGAATGATAATTGTTGGAAAAACATTTTTCTTCCTCATTTCATAAAATTGCCAATACCATCAGTTAGGGGCGGATACATTCATATTCATATCTTTCCATGTTCATATCATATTCAAAAACCTACATACTTCCAAAATATATTAACTATTACATTATTATTATGAGCATATAATGGCTTTTCAAAAGTGCTTAAAGGATAATTGGATACAAACACAATCATGGTTGTCACACAAAAACCAACCATCATGCAATCTAATAAAGATAAACTTTGCAACAATAATCAAATTATCATTATGCAAAGTTCAGTGATGAAAATAAAATCCAACAACAAAATATGGTTGTAACACAAGAACCAACCATGTTGCAGTTCAAGTAAAAGACTTTGCAGAAATATAATGTTATCAAATGATATCATGCGAAGTTAAGCCAAAGCTCAAGGATCAAAAGAATTAATGTAATATATATTGCATGAGAACATGCAATAGCTTCAGTTCGGGGGGTATGTTGGGTATTGAAATTGTCATTCATTTCCATTACACTTTCACTATTATGTCCATCATATCACCTTCATTTCACTACCATGTCACGACATTCATATCACTTTCATCATTATTAGGTCACATCTATGTTTTTCCAAACATTATTAATTCTTAGCATTTTTAAGTGAATTTGTGGTTAAAAATTAGAAAATAATACGCATATGCTTATACCTAACGAGTGGGATGAAATTGTTGACATGTGTATGTCAAAAGGAAGCTTCTAGAAGAACTTTGTGTGGCATCCTAAGGCCAAATTCGAATTTGGGTGGAGAGGATCATGGGTTCATGAGGATATGTGTCACATTTCCTATTTGTATTGAAACTCTAAGAAGACATGTGTCTTATCATTTCCTATTTTGATTGAAACTCTAGAGGTATAGAGAGAGATTCATGGACTCTCATTAATGAGTTGACTTCTCATCTTTTTGTATAAATAGGAGATCTCTGTCCTTCATTTGGTAGCTTTTGTAGCTTTGGAAAGCTTTGTAAACTTTGTTAGCTCAACTTTGTACTTTGTAATTTTGAAGAATTTGAATAAAGCTTTGAAGTTCCCAACATGGAAGGAGATGTCATGGAGCATATTAGAATGTAAGGTAGAGTAGATTTTATTTTGTAGTTTTGCTTTGATTTCATTCAAGTATGTCATTTTATTTTTATGATTGTTTTCAAGTTTAATAGCTTAGATTTTCCATTCATGCAAGTTTAATACATGCAAGTGTGTTCAACCGGTTGATTGTAGATTTATCTAACTGTGTAATATATGATTAGTAAAGTAGTCCAAGAAAGTATTTTCCAATTGGTGCTTGGAGCACTAGAGCACACAGTAGATTAGTTTTCCTTTACATGTTTTATATTTAATTTTGTTGCAATTTCATTTTTAGTTTTAGAACAATGAAGTATTGAATCCCTCCAAATGCTATCACAAGGAGGTAGTTCGCCCAAAATTGTATAGCGGAGTGATAAAACACTTCATTTGGCTGTTATAGTAGATTAGCTGCAATTTCACTTTCAATCTTAGTCTTTCATTTAAGTTTGTTGCAATTTCATTTTCAGTTTTAGAACAATGAAGTATTGGATCCCTCGAAATGCTATCACAAGGAGGTAGTTCTCCCAAAATTGTATAGTGGAGTGATAAAACACTTCATGTAGCTGTTATAATTTTTGCTTTCATTTCATAGACATTTTGCTGGCTTAGATTAATCTAACTATTCAAAGTTTTGATTTGTTTTTATCTAATGTTCATTTCCTTTTCTTCCTTCTTTCGAGATTAGATTTTAACATTAAAAGTCATTAGATTTAGTTGACCATTATCATTTAGAGATTTTAATCTAGAAGCGTAACTTTTATTTCTTCGATTAATTTCCTTAAGCATAAGAAACAAAACCCCCAAAAACAACATAGACTATAAAACAACGAAGTAAGAAAAAAGTTTATCTAAGCACATATAGTGCACCACACTTCATCAGTTTATGATACCTGGATTGATAATTTATGTAGAGCAATTTAGGACACTGAATTGACTCGAGAGTAAATCTTGGAACAGCGGACAAGCCCAAGCTTGTAAAGTTATCAAAATAATTGTCTCCCGAAGTAAAGGCTAAGTATGTTAGATTACTTTCTGAATTTTCTGATGTTTTTGCTTGGGATTATTCAGATTTGAAGGCGTATGACAAGGATATCATTCACCATACTATTCCTATCAAGCTGGATCAAAAACATTTTAAATAGAAGTTGAGAAGGATCAATCCAAAGCTACTGCCATCCATCCATTGAGAAAGTTGGCATCATTGTTCCAATTAGATTTTTTGATTGGATTTCACATTTGGTCCCGTACGAAAGAAAACTGGAGAAATAAGATTGTGCATAGATTTCTGGAACCTCAACAAAGTGTCCTTAAAGGATAATTACCCACTTCCTAAGATGGACCATATTCTATAAAGAGTGGTTGGAGCATCATGGATGTCAGTACTTGATGGTTACGCAGGCTATAATCAGATCTTGATGCATGAAAAAGACCAAGACAAAACTACCTTCACAATACCTTGGGGAACTTTTCAATATGCCAAAATTCCATTTGGATTGAAGAATGCCAGAGCCACTTTTTAGCGGGAGATGGACATAGCTTTTGCTAATGAGAAGGATGTTTTCTTGGTTATTTATTTAGATGATTTGACAGTATTTTCTGGTTTTGATGATGAACATTTGCACCACTTAAGGATTGTATTTTAGAAATGTAGTAAGTCCGGGATTTCTATAAACTCGAAGAAGAGTCTTTTTGCCATGGACGAGGGTAAACTCCCTCATCATATAATTTCTAAAGATGGTATCCGCGTTGATCCTTCAAGGGTGGAGGCAATCTAGCATATAGATTTTCTGCGCAACAAAAAGGAGATTCAAGCTTTCAATGGTAAGATGAATTCCTTATGTAGATTTATACCAAATTTGGCTGAGCATTTACGTGAAATAACTAATATGTTGAAGAAGGACAAAACTATGAAATGGATCAAGGATGCCATGAAATCATTCAACTTGGTAAAGTTTTCTTTGACTACAGCCTCAGTCTTGATTAGTCCTGATTATACTCATGATTTTATTATATTTCCATTTTCATCCAGGCACACCATGGTTGTGGTGTTGATGCAAAAGAGGGATCAGGTGGAGTAACCTATTTCTTTTTTCAATAGGACTATTCAAGATGTTGCCTTGCATTAAAATATCATTGAAAAACAAGCATTGGCTCTCATAAAAGCATTGAAATATTTTAAGGTATACATTCTGCATTCATACTATAGCCAATGTCCCTAATGCAATAATCAAGGATGTTCTCATGCAAACTGATCCGGAGGGAAGAAGAGGTAAGTGGATAGCAGCATTGTTGGAGTATGGTCTTGAGATTAAACTTACCAAGCTGATCAAAGGATAAGGCTTGGCAAAACCGATCGCTAAATCAAATTTGCATGTTGTAGGCATAAATATTATTGCATCAATGTTAGAGGATGAAGATGGTGGCTTGCTCATTCAAGTATTAGAAATGTTTCTCAAATCACCTTGGTATTCTGATATAGTTTATGTTCTTTAGCATCTCTCACCACCTCCTGGAATGTCTACAAGTGAAGGTAGATCACCTAAACTCAAGTCTGCAAAATTCTGCAATTTAAATAGTGTGCTCTAGTGGAAAGATCTGGGAGGAGTTCTTCTTATTTGTTTGGTTGAAGATGAAGCTCAACAGGTAATGAATGATTTTCATAGAGGTGATTCTGGAGGTCATTTGTTTTGGAAAAAAATAGCTAACAAAGTGTTGAGAGTAGGATATTATTGGATGACTTTGTTTTCAGATTTATATAAGATAGTGATGGGCTACCATGAATGCCAAGTTTTTCATGGAAAACAGAAGTTACCTCCTCTTCCTTTGAAGCCAATTGAAGAAAATGCACCTTTCTAGGAGTGGGGACTTGATTTCATAGGGGAAATCCATCCTATATCATCAACAAACCACAGATGGATCTTGACAGCTATCAATTACTTCACCAAGTGGATTAAGGCCATTTTGACAAGGCAAGCCACGAACACAGTAATTATCCAATTTTTAGAATCTAATATCCTATCTAGTTTTAGGTGCCCTCACAAGATTATAACAAATAATGTAGTAGAATTTAAGTCCAAGAAGATGGTTGAGTTTTGCAACAAGTACAATATTACATTGGGTCATTCCATGAAATACTACCCGCAAGGCAATGGATTGGCTGAGTCATCAAATAAATCCTTGGTGAACATTATTAAGAAAATGTTGGAGGGAAACAAGAAGAATTGGCATTGCAAGCTTGTTAATGCCTTGTGGGCCGACAAAGTGAGAAATAAGAAATCCATAGGTATGTCACCTTTTTAGTTGGTTTATGGTATTGATATAGTATTTCCTACATCACTTGCAGTCTCGGTCATGAGATTATTACAAGAAGCTAG
Organism: Pinus taeda; assembly: GCA_000404065.3. NCBI lineage: Eukaryota > Viridiplantae > Streptophyta > Pinopsida > Pinales > Pinaceae > Pinus > Pinus taeda. The sequence goes on along the minus strand of APFE030472561.1, from coordinate 146,919 downwards.
CAGTGAAGAGGATGATATTCAACATTGAATTAATCAAATGATTCACCTTCAGAAAAAAAGGGAAGAGGTTTCCCAAAACACTTTCCGGTTGCATGAGAAGATAAAGAATATTTATGACTGCAAAACCAAAGCATAAAAGTTTCAGCTGGAAGATGTAGTGTTGTTGTGGAATGCACAGAATGAGGAAAGGGGAAAGCATGGTAAGTTTGATCATTTATAGAAAGGACTGTATAAAATCTCAGCTTATTCGGGACAGAATGCATTTTTGTTGAAGGAAATGGATGGTCAGGAACATTCAGGAGGTCTAGTGAATGGTAGGCTCTTGAAGCACTACTACTTTTGAGATTGTTGCTAGTAGTTACTTCACCTTCATTGTATATACCAGTTTGATTTTCCTTGCAAGGTTTCAAGTACACTATCATCTGAGCTTGGGGCCCAAAGCGAAGGCTATAAAGTTTGAATGGTTAGTGTCAAGTTTGGTTGATTTGGTTTATAGTCAAGTTTAGAGTCAGTTTGGTTGCGAGTCAATTTTCAGTTTGTATTGAGTCATTTTTCACTTTTTTGTTTTGACCGTATTGCCCAATGGATTAGGCACTTGGTCTACGGTGTTCTTAACACCTCCAAGGAGCTGCCATCCCCAATAAGGCCAATGTTAGTGTTAGTATATGCATACTTCCATCAGGGATCAAGATTTGCTCTTTGCATTTTCATTTTAGGAGTCCCATACTTAAATTTTCACATCATTTCATTAGGTCATGCCAAAATGATCCACTGATGGTTGTCTTCTCTTCAAAAAATCTAAATTTCTCCCTCATAGAGTATAATTGTTGACCCTTCTTCAGGTTGTCTTCAGTTATGGTTTCATGTTCAATTCGCAATCATGATTTCATTAGATCATAGGCCATGTTTTCATTAGGTCTTAGGGTTTCATTTCCAAGGTCAAGAGTGTGATTTTAAAATGTAAATAAAGGTCAGAAAGGGTATGAGGATGATGAATAAGTCAAGCGTGATGGCTTGTAGGTCATAGCCACTGAATAATTATCTTTTAACCTAATGTAACTTTCACCTCAAAAAACATGTTTTTGAGGTGAAAACAGAGTATTTTGAGTTTATTTGTATTTCTTATGTAATTTTAAGTCACTATAAGTAATAAATGATCCTAGTTGCACCTGAGCATCTCTCCTTGCTGCAAGACAAAGAAACATTGCAAAAAATAGTTTGAGTTGAGCATTATCCACCTGCAAAGAGACAAAGAAGACAAGGCATTAAAAACTAAGTTTTGAAAAAGGACAAGAAACATTAGAAAGTGGGTTTTTGAAGTGAAAAATAAAAATCTACTCCTATTTAAGCTCTCACATTTCATTTTCAAATTCATTCTTCTCATTTGGCAAGCATGAGTCAAAATGTGAGAATAAGAGGCAAGCTTGAGTGAGTTTTGGGCGAAGGAAGGTTAGCACTGCACTTTTGGAGTAGTGGTTGAGTGGTGTTGTGTGTTGGCAGAGCGGCACTGCGCTTTTGAGGCAGGCAAGGTTGGTGTTGCATGTTCATAGCTTGGTGCTACGCATTGAGTCCGGCGTTGTGCGTTTGGAAAATTCCCGTAGTGTAATTTTACAATGGCACTGTGCTTCTAGGGTGGCACTGTGCATCTGTGGATCAGCACTGCACATTGAGAAGAAAGGCTAGAAAACACTCAAAACTTCATACAAACCTCAAATTTGTGCTCTCTCACCTGCATAGAAGTAAGTGGTCCTCCATACTACATTGATTGGTTTGTAATTTAACTTATAAGCTAAATTTTCCATGGCAAGTGCCTAAACCCTAAATTCTCCCCTATTTATGCCTAAAACCCTAAACCCTCATTGTTCCTCCTATCACTCACTATAGCTCTAAATCGTATGCCTATTTCCCTATCCCTTTACCCCTTTGTCCCTTTATCCCTATTCCACATTTCCCTATCCCTTTATCCCTCTTCCCCAAGGGCAATTTCTCAAACAAAACAAGCCCTCCCTCTCATTCCCTACTCCTGCATTCATTTTCTAGCCACAAGCTCATCTGCCATCCCCTCATTCCTAAAACACTTTCACTCCTTCCCTTCATACAACCTCAAGCCTTACAAACATGGACCAAGAAGAATGAGACTATGAGGAGGGGGAAAACACAGGAAATGAAAGGTTAGTAGATAGAGCTATGCAACAGAGAAAACCACACAAGGGAGGAAAAATTATTAGAGAAGAGCCATTAAACCTTACATAATTGCAGGCCTCTTTGTTGGTTGTCACATGTTTCAAGTATATTGGCTGCTATGAGTTCTATGAGCAGGTGGAGAGACTTCAATACCACCCGGAGCTCACCATACCTTTTGTAGCTCATCTTCAGGACAATAGGGTGACTCTTGCTGGGGTAACATTCACAATTTCACCTTACATCATTTCAGATGCCACCAGGATTATGAATGTAGGAGAGAAGTGGTACAAGGCCCAGGACCTGGATGAACACTACTATGAGCCTTATATCAAAACCCAGCACAGAAATGAGGTGAAGGAAATTTTTCCTTTCATATTTCTTGAAGACAAGTATGTCCCCATGATGAAAATCATCATGAAGTATTTCACTTGTGAGGGCAGACTCTCCAGGTTGTACACCTATCGCATGAGGCTCCTCACGAATTTTACCAAGGTGAGGATATTAAACCTCCTTTACTTCTTGTTTAGGAATATTGAGAAGATGGCTCGTTTTGCCCAGAACAAGCCATACCCTCAGGAGATGAGCAATCTCTACCACTATTCCTTGATCAAGATGATTATGCTTCATCATCTCAATCTCCTCAACATCTCTTGGGAGACATTTATTTCTGATGACATCTTCAGGGGTCCTCAAATTCCTCCACTAGTGTCTCAAGAAGCAGGAGGACCTTCTAGTAGTTTTCAGGTGAAAATAGATGAGGAGGCCAAGGATTCTAGAACTATTGAGGTTCCCATTTACCTGACATATTAGAGGGGCACAAGGAGATTATTTGTAGCTGATAGGCAAGTGTTTTCTCCACGAGATGTGGAAGGGACCTTGCCTTCTTCATCAACCCATAGACAGATGCTAGCTCCACATGATGTGAAAGGAGCTTTGCCTTCTTCATTGACACAACACGTATAGGTGCAGCAGTTGCACAAAGAGAAGGAAAAGATTTCAGAGGAGAGTCTTGATGATGAGGAGGAAAGGGACTTTGACTTGACTGAGCATGATGAGCCGAAGCAACGTTATACTCATCATGGATTTGAAATCATTGACTTAGAGGCTTAGGACGAAGAAACCATAAAATACATCATCATACAAGAAAAGGAGGCTCAAGTACAAGCTTTGGCAGATAATTTAGAGATGGCCAAGTATGTCATCACATATTTGGAGCAAGAAAACAAGCAGTTGGGTGACAAACAAGTCCTCATGGAGCTAGAAATGCTCAAGGTAAAATGACAAAGTGGCAAAGAGGCACAAGTCACTTTGACTTCTATTGAGAAAGAGAATGAAGATCATAGAGAGACTTGGCTTGAGAGAGTCAAATTGCAGCTTGCGAAGCTACTATAGAAGGCCAATAGAGACAATCAGGTGATCAGACACATGGCCTATCATTACAGAACCCGAAACAAGATTTGCAATATGAGGGTCAAGAAAATGAAAACTAGGCTAAGATGGGCTTTGAAAGGCAAAAAGGAGGAGGATAGGCTTAGAATGCTTATTGAAGCTTCCTTACCTCATCAGGACACTTGATGAGAGTGCTTCTCACTAATTAATTCATATCTTTTACTCAGTTTGTTACAGGGATTCATCCCGCCTTATTCCTCCTTCTTTATGCTCTGTACTCTGAATCTCGTTGAATTTTAGCCATGAATCATCTCTAATTTTCTGCAAAATGTGAAGTGGAACAACCGATTGAGCACCATTGAAGCAGCCGTTGGGAATTCCTTGTAGAAGATATAGCAGGTGTTCTATTTTGTAAAGGAGAAAGTCTTAGGGCAGAGGTGGCAGAGACCATGTGACCCAAAAGCAAGACCATGCGGTGCCTTCACCGAAGATGATTCCCGGTTCTGAGATCCCGTGAATCAAACTATGAAGTATCACATAGCCGTTGATTTACAGAATTCAAAATTATATTCATTAGAAACTCTATTCATTAATAATGAGGACGTGAAGTGATTGAACCCGATTGCTGACATTGGTGGGAGATTGAGTATACGCGAGGACAGTAGAGACTTGGTATTTAAGAAAACATAGGTCAAAATATTGATTTTTTTTTTTTTTAATGTAACTGCACTGATTAAACAAGTGATTAAACAAGTAAAAGAATAATATCAAGTAAAGTATCCACATATAGTGCACCACACTTCATCAGTTTATGATACCTAGATTGATAATTTATGTAGAGCAATTTAGGACACTGAATTGACTAGAGAGTAAATCTTGGAACAACTAACAAGCCCAAGCTTGTAAAGTTATCAAAAGAATTGTCTCCTGAAGTAAAGGCTAAGTATGTTAGATTACTTTATGAATTTTCTAATGTTTTTGCATGGGATTATTCAGATTTGAAGGTGTATGATAAGGATATCATTCAACATACTATTCCTATCAACCCAGATCAAAAACCTTTTAAATAGAAGTTGAGAAGGATCAATCCAAAGCTACTGCCATCCATTGAGAAAGAGGTAAATAGATTGTTTAAAGCTGGAATCACTGTTCCAATTAGATTTTTTTGATTGGATTTCACATTTGGTCCCGTACGAAAGAAAACTGGAGAAATAAGATTGTGCATAGATTTCTGGAACATCAACAAAGTGTCCTTAAAGGATAATTACTGACTTCCTAAGGTGGACCATATTCTGTAAAGAGTGGTTGGATCATCATGGATGTCAGTACTTGATGGGTACTCAGGCTATAATCAGATCTTGGTGCATGAAAAAGACCAAGACAAAACTACCTTCACAATGCCTTGGGGAACTTTTCAATATGCCAAAATTCCATTTGAATTGAGGAATGCTAGAGCCACTTTTCAGCGGGCGATGGACATAGCTTTTGCTAATGAGAAGGATGTTTTCATGGTTATTTATTTAGATGATTTGACAGTATTTTCTGGTTCTCATGATGAACATTTGCACCACTTAAGGATTGTCTTTTTGAAATGTAGGAAGTTTGGGATTTCTCTAAACTTGAAGAAGAGTCTTTTGCCATGGACGAGGGTAAACTCCCTCGTCTATAATTTCTAAAGATGGTATTCACGTTGATCCTTCAAGGGTGGAGGCAATCTAGCATATAGATTTTCTGCGCAACAAAAAGGAGATTCAAGCTTTCAATGGTAAGATGAATTCCTTATGCATATTTATACCAAATTTGGCTGAGCATTTATGTGAAATAACTAATATGTTGAAGAAGGACAAAACTGTGAAATGGACCAAGGATGCCATGAAATCATTCAACTTGGTAAAGTTTTCTTTGACTACAGCCTCAGTCTTGATTAGTCCTGATTATACTCATGATTTTATTATATTTTCGTTTTCATCCAAGCACACCATGGTTGTGGTGTTGATGCAAAACAAGTGGAGTAACCTATTGCTTTTTTCAGTAGGACTATTCAAGATGCTACCTTGCATTACAATATCAATGAAAAACAAGTATTGGCTCTCATAAAAGCATTGAAATATTTTAAAGTATACATTCTGTATTCACATACTATAGCCAATGTTCCTAATGCAATAATCAAGGATGTTCTCATGCAAACTGATCTGGAGGGAAGAAGAGGTAAGTGGAGAGCAGCAATGTTGGAGTATGATCTTGAGATTAAACCTACCAAACTGATCAAAGGATAAGGCTTGGCAAAACTGATTGCTAAACAAAATTTGCATGTTGTAGACATAAATATTATTGCAGCAATGTTAGAGGATGAATATGGTGGCTTTCTCATTCAAGTATCAGAAATGTTTCTCAAATCACCTTGGTATTCTAATATAGTTTATGTTCTTTAGCATCTCTCGCCACCTCCTGGAATGTCTACAAGTGAATGTAGATCACTTAAACTCAAGTCTACAAAATTCTTCATTTTAAATAGTTCTCTCTATTAGACAGATCTGGGAGGAGTTCTTCTTAATTGTTTGGTTGAAGATGAAGCTCAGCAGGTAATGAATGATTTTCATAGAGGTGATTGTGGAGGTCATTTGTTTTGGAAAACAATAGATAACAAAGTGTTGAGAGTAGGATATTATTGGACGACTTTGTTTTCAGATTTGTATAAGATAGTGATGGGCTTCCATGAATGCCAAGTTTGTCAAGGAAAACAGAAGTTACTTCCTCTTCCTTTGAAGCCAGTTGAAGTAAATGCACCTTTCCAGGAGTGGGGACTTGTTTTCATAGGGGAAATCCATCTTATATCATCAGCACACTACAGATGGATCTTGACAGCTATAGATTACTTCACCAAGTGGATTAAGGCCATTTTGACAAGGCAAGCCATGAACACAGTAATTATCCAATTTTTAGAATCTAATATCCTATCTAGTTTTGGGTGATCTCACAAGATTATAACAGATAATGCAGTAGCATTTAAGTCCAAGAAGATGGTTGAGTTTTCCAACAAGTACAATATTACATTGGGTCATTCCATGACATACTACCCGTAAGGCAATGGATTGGTTGAGTCATCAAATAAATCCTTGGTGACCATTATTAAGAAAATGTTGGAGCGAAACAAGAAGAATTGGCATCGTAAGCTTGTTAATGCCTTGTGGGCAAATAGAGTGAGTAGTAATAAATCCATAGGTATGTCACCTTTTCAGTTGGTTTATGGTATTGATATAGTATTTCCTACATCACTTGCAGTATCGGTCATGAGATTATTACAAGAAGCTGGCAGTGAAGAGGATGATATTCAACGCTGAATTAATCAAATGATTCACCTTTAGAAAAAAAGGGAAGAGGTTTCCCAAAACACTTTCCGGTTGCATGAGAAGATAAAGAATATTTATGACTGCAAAACCAAAGTAGAAAAGTTTCAGCTGGAAGATGTAATGTTGTTGTGGGATGCATGGAATGAGAAAAGGCGAAAGCATGGTAAGTTTGATAATTTACGGAAAGGACTGTGTAAAATCTCAGCTTATTTGGGACATAATGCATTTTTGTTGAAGGAAATGGATGGTCAGGAACGTTCAAGAGGTCCAGTGAATGATAGGCTCCTGAAGCACTACTACTTTTGAGATTGTTGCTTGTAGTTACTTCACCTTCATTGTATATACCAGTTTGATTTTCCTTGCAAGGTTTCAAGTACACTATCATCTGAGCTTGGGGCCCAAAGCGAAGGCTATAAAGTTTGAATGATTAGTGTCAAGTTTGGTTGATTTGGTTTATAGTCAATTTTAGAGTTAGTTTGGTTGTGAGTCAATTTTCAGTTTGTATTGAGTCATTCTTCACTTTTTTGTTTTGACTGTATTGCCCAATGGATTGTGCACTTGGTCTATGGTGTTCTTAACACCTCCAAGGAGCTGCCATCCCCAATAAGGCCAATGTTAGTGTCAGTATATGCATACTTCCATCAAGGATCAAAATTTTCTCTTTGCATTTTCATTTTAGGAGTCCCATACTTAAATTTTCACATCATTTCATTAGGTCATGCCAAATTGATCCACTGATGGTTGTCTCCTCTTCAGAAAGTCTAAATTTCTCCCTCATCGAGTATACTTGTTGACCCTTCTTCAGGTTGTCTTCAGTTATGGTTTCATGGTCAATTTGCGATCATGATTTCATTAGGTCATAGGCCATGTTTTCATTAGGTCTTAGGGTTTCATTTCCAAGGTCAAGAGCGTGATTTTTAAATGTAAATAAAGGTCAGCAAGGGTATGAGGATGATGAATAAGTAAAGCATGATGGCTTGTAGGTCATAGCCACTGAATAATTATCTTTTAACCTAATGTAACTTTCACCTCAAAAAACATGTTTTTGAAGTGAAAATAGAGTATTTTGAGTTTATTTGTATTTCTTATGTAATTTTAAGTCACTATATGTAATAAATGATCCCAGCTGCACCTGAGCATCTCTCCTTGCTACAAGACAAAGAAACATTGCAAAAAATAGTTCAAGTTGAGCATTATCCACCTGCAAAGAGACAAAGAAAGAAAGGCATTAAAAACAGAGTTTTGAAGGACAAGAAACATTAGAAAGTGGGTTTTTCAAGTGAAAAATCAAAATATACTCCTATTTAAGCTCTCACATTTCATTTTCAAGTTCATTGTTCTCATTTGGAAAATAAGGAGTCAAAAAGTGAGAATAAGAGGCAAGCTTCAGTGAGTTTTGGGTGAAGGAAGGTTGGCGCTGCACTTCTGGAGTAGTGGTTGAGTGGTGTTGTGTGTTGGCAGAGCGGCACTACGCTTTTGAGGCAGGAAACGTTGGTGTTGCATGTTCAGAGCTTGGTGCTACACGTTGAGTTCGACATTGTGCATTTGGGAAATTCCCCAAGTGTAATTTTACAATGGCACTGAGCTTCTAGGGTGGCGCTGCACGTCTGTGGATTAGCACTACGCATTGAGAAGAAAGGCTAGAAAACACTCAAAACTTCATACAAACCTCAAATTTGTGCTCTCTCACCTGCATACAAGTAAGTGGTCCTCCATACTACTTTGATTGGTTTGTAATTTAACTTCTAAGCTAAACTTTCCATGGCAAGTGCCTAAACCCTATATTTTCCCCTATTTATGCCTAAAACCCTAAACCCTCATTATTCCTCCTATCACTCACTATAGCTCTAAATCGTATCCCTATTTCCCTATCCCTTTATCCCTTTGTCCCTTTATCCCTATTCCATATTTCCCTATCCCTTAATCCCTCTTCCCCAACGGAAATTTCTCAAGCAAAACAATCCCTCTCTCATTCCGTACTCCTTCATTCATTTTCTAGCCACAAGCTCATCTCCCATCCCCTCATTCCTAAAACACTTTCACTCCTTTCCTTCATACAACCTCAAGCCTTGCAAACATGGACCAAGAAGAATGAGACTATGAGGAGGGGGAAAACACAGGCAGTGAAACCTCAGTAGATAGAGCTAGGAAACAGAGAAAAGCACACAAGGGAGGCATAATTATTAGAGAAGAGCCATTAAACCTTAGAGAATTGCAAGCCTCTTTATTGGCTGTCACATGTTTCAGGTATATTGGCTGCTATGAGTTCTATGAGTAGGTGGAGAGACTTCAATACCACTCGGAGCTCACCATACCATTTGTAGCTCATCTTCAGGACAATAGGGTGACTCTTGCTGGGGTAACATTCAAAATTTCACCTTACATCATTTCAGATGCCACCGGGATTCTGAATGTAGGGGAGAAGTGGTACAAGGCCCGGGACCTAGATGAACACTACTATGAGCCTTATATCAAAACCTAGCACAGAAATGAGGTGAAGGGAATTTTTCCTTTCAAATTTCTTGAAGACAAGTATGTCCCCATGATGAAAATCGTCATGAAGTATTTCACTTGTGAGGGTAGATTCTCTAGGTTGTACACCTATCACATGAGGCTCCTCACGTATTTTACCAAAGTGAGGATATTAAACCTCCTTTACTTCTTGTTCAGGAATATTGATAAGATGGCTCATTTTGTCCAGAAGAAGCCATACCCTCAGTAGATGAGCAATCTCTACCACTATTCCCTGATCAAGATGATTGTGCTTCATCATCTCAATCTCCTCAACATCTCTTGAGAGACATTTATTTCTCATGACATATTTAGGGGTCGTCAAGTTCCTCCACTAGTGTCTCAAGAAGCAAGAGGACCTTCTAGCAGTTTTTAGGTGAAAACAGATGAGGAGGCCAAGGATTCTAGAACTATTGAGGTTCCCATTTACCTGAAATATTAGAGGGGCACAAGGAGATTATTTGCAGTTGATATGCAAGTGTTTTCTCAACGGGATGTGGAAGGGACCTTGCCTTCTTCATCAGCCCATAGACAGATGCTAGCTCCACATGATGTGAAAGGAGCTTTGCCTTCTTCATTGACACAACAGGTATAGGTGCAGCAGCTGCACAAAGGGAAGGAAAAGATTTCTGAGGAGAGTCTTGATGATGAGGAGGAAAGGGACTTTGACTTGACTGAGCATGATGAGCCGAAGCAACGTTATACTCATCATGGAGTTGAAATCATTGACTTAGAGGCCTAGGACGAAGAGACCATAAAAGACATCATCATACAATAAAAGGAGGCTCAAGTTCAAGATTTGGCAGATAATTTAGAGAGGGCCAAGTATTTCATCACATATTTGGAGTAAGAAAACAAGTATTTGCATGACAAACAGGTCCTCATGGAGCTGGAAATGCTGAAGGTAAAACGACAAAGTGGCAAAGAGGCACAAGTCACTTTGACTTCTATTGAGAAAGAGAATGAAGATGATAGATAGACTTGGCTTGAGAGAGTCAACTTGCACCTTGAGAAGCTACTATAGAAGGCCAATAGAGACAATCAGGTGATCAGACACATGGCCTATCATTACAGAACCCGAAACAAGATTTGTAATATGAGGGTCAAGAAATGAAAACTAGGCTAAGGTGGGCTTTGAAAGGAAAAAAGGAGGATAGCTCAGGATGCTTATTGACGCTTCCTTACCTCATTAGGACACTTTATGAGAGTGCTTCTCACTAATTTTGGGCAAGTTTAGAAGAAATTTTGTCACTTGCAAATTTTGGAATTTTACACACAAGAAAACTGCCTAAACGTGTGATGCCACCGCTGCTGCGCTTTTCCTAGGGTCACCCAATGAAGAAATGGTTTGTATTTTTGGATTCATAGCGATGAGGACATGCACCCTAGCGATTTTCAAAGTTTTTGGGGCATAAATGGTCCCCCGAAAGATCAAAACAACACCCTAAAAATGACCTTTCTGCCACTTTTTGTACACACAGAAGCAGTCTTGGGAGAATCAAGTTTTGAGTAGTCAAATGATCTTCAAATGTAGAAATTCTAGGTGTTTTGGAAAGTATACTTGAATAATTTTATATTGAGCTATTATGAGCTCAATTTTGATGCCGGGACGACGTCCAAAACGGACTTGAAAGTGGCGCTACGCGTAGGGAAATTTTTTCTCAGGATGGTCGTTTTTCTAGTTTTTGACTATGTTCATGGATTCTCTCTCATGTAGGTTGTTTCACCATTTTAAATGATGAATTGGCATGTAACTATGATATATAAATAGTAATAGAAAGTAGATTCATTACCTTAGAAGTTAGTTTGAGCTCAGATGAATAAGTTTTTCACTTTTAGAGGCAAGTTGTTGAGATGCCTATATTCCTGTTCCTTGTTCAGTATTAGTTAGATTAACCCCTCATCTTAGGGATTCAACCCCTGAGGATGGAAGGAGGTTGAATTCATGTCTATATCTTCTTCTTCTTTCTCATTGTAAAGGGTTGGACTCGGCTGGATGCTCAGACCTTGATTGTACACCTTTTGTAAGCAGTTTGGTAGGAGATTAATAAGAATTGCATCTATTTTTATGGGATCCATGTGGTATGGAGTTTTAGTATAGTTTCTTCTTATGTGATAATATGTTAATGTGTTTTGTATGCTTCTTTAATCATTTCATTGCTTCTAGTTGAATGTTTTCATGTTGATAGGCTGAATTCATTACATCAGTGCTCTACCTTGGGAAACCATTCACCATTTCACGTTTTATGTAATCTAGGAAGGATCCATGGTTTTCACATGCTCTTATTAGCTTCTCACCAGTCTAAAAAATCTCATCCCATCAAGCCCTTGAGTATTAAAGCCTATGCCTACCTTGCCCCATTAAACACCCTGCAATCCTGACCTAATTCCCTAGACCTAAACTGTCCAGATACTCCTGATCTGGAAAAACTCCTTCAAAAATCCAATCAAAACTTCATGTTATTATACCTAGCCAAAAATCAATTTCTTGATCCAATCATCTCAGCTGAGATCCTTACGGAGAGGGCCCTCTCTTGGCCTAGTAGGGCTAGCTACTTGGCTAAGAATGGTTTGTGGTTACCCTGGCATTACCTTCCTTCAGCCTGAGGTTCAATCCAGGTGATAACAACTCCCTGGATCTGATCTGAAACCATTTCACCATTTAGTCTTTGAGATCTATATTAACTCATCTATCTTGCCCTATAAACACTGTTTTTAGAACTGAATCCAGTCTTATTTGTTTGACATTCGGCTCCATAGCCCAATGGTAAAAGAAAACCTCTGTTCATCTAAGTAAAGTGATCCCACTACCCAATTTCAAACCAAAACCCAAGTGCAAACAATAATTAGCCTAAAATCATCTTAACTAAAACAAAGTTAAATTATAAAGAGAGATCCCTCTCTGAGTATCAGGAAGGCTAGGTCCTGATCTCTAAAAATGGTTTGTGGTTACCTTTGACTTTTCTTTCTTCATTAAATTCAAAAGAAATATCATAGTGATAACATAATCCACATAGAAACGAAAATTTCTCAAAATCCCTTTAAAATCTTCCAAGGAGGTGAAGATGTTGTATTTCTCAACATGTTTATCTCTTAGTTTTAAATGTAGCAATGTATTCATTTACAAATGAATAGAAATTAAGTTTAGGTACTATTTCATTCTACCTTTGGTGTGTCCAGGGTTTGGCACCCACCCAACCAAGTCTTTTAGAAATTATGAGTCAGATATCGACTTCCTCTCCTCCCCAACCTTTATCTCTAAATCCATTATATCTTGGTGCAGTTATGGAGGAATTAAGTTGAAATATGTCACTAAAAAGTCGTCATAAAATAACATCACTCCGCTTTGTCCTCGTTGTGAGGTGTTGCCACCACCCTTTATGCTTCTCTGCCTCTGCCTCAGCATCATATCTGAGTCACAAAGGGACTGAACTGGATCCTTGTGGTGATTTCCCCTACCTGCAAAAGGAAAATCAGATCAACTCCAATCCATATCAACCAAGTCTAGACACTAACACACAAGCTCATCAAAATTGCCCAAGATAAAGTGACTAAATTTTGACAACAATCTACCTAAGCAGGCAAAAGGCGACACAAATTCAACCACTGGCTTAATTTCCTCCATCGTTGAACAAATCAAACACCAACCCAAGATAGCAGACCTACCATGACCTGAAAAACTGAGACCTAGCTCAAACCTCTCTCACAAAACCGAACTCGACAAGCAAATCACACTCACCATAACAAAATTTTCCTTCCTTTCCAATAGAGGCCACCAGTGATACAACCAAGCTTACACAAACCCAAACACATAATAACCCAAGACAAAAAGAGAAAAAATGACTTCCAGGTGTAATTGATAATCTACAGTTGAGATATACAAGTTTCTAGAACCAATTGACCACAAAGGCCCAAAAAACCTATTAACCAAACTTGAAAAATTACCAGAACAAAACAAATAGACTTACAAGCTGAGTACTCCATCCCAAAATGAGGAATTACAAGCTCCATTGTCCAGTGAGACCCACATACACAAGCCACCACCAGCTTCACACAACATAAGAAGACGGGCTCCAAAACTCCTTCCCACCTCAAATGAAACACTAGAAACTTCCACATGATGGCAACACTCTTCTTCCCTTTCTCATAAAATATACTTCAAGAGGTCAAGGTCTTACTCTCATCTCTCGAACTCTCTCCCTAAGTGAAACTTCCAACTCTCCATGCCATAAAAAATAACCCAAGCCAAGATTTTATTTGCATGCTTGTGCATGTGAAGCTCATGCCACGCACCATAGACACTAAATGGAGGATCGAAAACTTGAGGGTGGTGGGCATGACATCTGAGGCCTTGTCACATCTAACATAACATCCTTGTCGAGGGAAAATATTTTGAAAAATA
>APFE030472561.1:102324-129518 GCA_000404065.3 Pinus taeda | reverse complement strand
TGATATAGATTCACATCCCCTTCACTCTTTGTGAAGCCCAACCCAATGAAGTAGCTATCTATCATGGTGAACCAAGCACGGGGTGCTTGGTTCAACCCATACAATGCTCTCCTGAGTCAACACACATGCGACTCACGGTCCATGCTTTCAAAACCTTCGGCCTGCTCTATGTACACCTCTTCCTCCATAATTCCATTGAGGAAGGCAATCTTCACATCCATCTGATGGATCTTCCAAACCATCTGTGTTGATAATGCCAAAATAGATCTGATTGACGAGTACCTTGCAACTGGAGAAAAGGTCTCATCATAGTCAATCCCCTCTACTTGTGAAAAGCCATGGGCCACAAATCTGGCCTTATGCTTCTTCACACTACCATATGTAGCTTGTTTTACCTTGTAAATCCAATGGGAGCTCACAATTGACCTATCCTCTAGTCTCGGGACCACATCCCAAACACCATTTCAAACTATGGAATCATACTCCTCCACCATTGTATGAACCCAAATCGGCTGCTGCCCTCATTCCTGGAAGGAAGATGGTTCTGTCACAACACATGCACCCATAAGTGCCATGTATCGAGTGTAACTCTCTAGTGACCTCCTCTATCTGTACTGAGAAGAGGGTGCTCCCACATTCTCCATTGCATCATCCAAAAATCTGTCAGCCTCTCTAGTGCACTTTCTTCCCTCTTTGGAAGACTCTGCCTGAGTGGATGTCTCCACTCTCTTAACCTCTGCATGTGGCTGCTCCACATCAATCTGAGGCCCCTCAACCTTCGGAGTTAAAAGCTCCTCATTTACATGTAGCTTAAGCTCCATCTCAAGCGATCCTCACATGGGGTTCTCATCATCGAACCTGATATCCCCACGAACCACTGTCATCCGAATGGTCGGCATGTACACCCAATATTTGTGGGGTGTATCAATGTACCCCCAAAAGATACCCAACACTGTTTTTGGCTCAAGCTTCTTTCATATATCTTTGGTCACATGGAAATAAATCGATGACCCAAAAATCCTAAAGTGACCAACATCTTGTCTCTTATCAGAATAAGCCTCCTCTAGTGTCTTCATCTCAAGTATCTGATGTGGGCTATGATTCAGAACATAAACCATTGTGTTGCATGCCTCATTCCTCAAGTGTTGTGGTAGGCCCTGATCATGCAACATCGCCCTTTCTGCCCCTACTATGCTCCTGTTTTTCCTCTCAGCAACCCCATTTTGTTGAGGGTTATGGGGTGTCTTCAACTCTCGTTTAATCCCTTCCGCTACATAGAAGTTCTTAAACTAATTGGAGACATACTCACCATCGTTATCACTCTGTAGATCTCTAACCTTCTAGCCAAACTCTTTCTCTACCAATGCTTTGAACTCAGAAAACTTTTTGAAATTTTGATCCTTTTTCTACATAAAAAATACCCAACATTTACGAGAATAATCATCAACACATATAACATAATACCTGTGTTTGGCCATAGATGCTGTCGAGAATGATCCAAACACATATGAATGGACTCTCTCCAAAATAGACTATGTTCATCTGTCTCTGTCTCCAAAGGAAGACTTGGTCTATTTTCCCAAAGTACAACTCTTGCATGTATCAACTTGCTCAAGAGTACCTTTGGGAAGTACAGTAGAGATTTGCTGCAATATATTCAAAGCCCCATGATGCAAGTGGCCCAATTCCTTGTGCGACAACTCGTCGATGTCTTTGCTCAACATTGTTCCCACTTTTGAACTCAAAGAAGTACGACCCTCTACCTTTATCTTATAGATATTTTAAACTTGAATCCCTGTCTTCTTTACTTGACCCATGGCTATGTGTCGAAGGATCGACTTTCCTTTCGAAAATATCACATAATAGCCTCTATCCTCAAGCATGGCAATAGATACCAAGTTCTTCGTCAGTCCAAGTACATGCATAACATTCTTCAAGGTGAGTGGAGCCGCATGCTCCCTCTAAAAAGTAATAGTGCCCACACCAGTAACACTATACTTACCGTTATCACCCATCTCGATATGCATCTTGAGATGTTTCTCCTCGAGTTCATTGAATAACTCTTTGTCACCAGTCATGCGCAAAGAAGCTCCACTATCTAAGTACTAGGCACTTCCCATGATTAAAGACACCATGCATGCAATGAGGGAAAAGTCCAATTTGAATTGGTAGGCCAAAGCCTCACCCACGGCTCCTCCTGAGGACTTCTCCTTAGACGTCTTCAATGGATAATTTGTAGCAAAGTGACCCATCTTGTTACAATGAAAGCATTTAACTTTCTTCATGTCCTTCTTCTTACCTCCATGATAAGAATATGATTTTGAACAAGAAATTTTACCTTTCCCCTTCCTTTCCTAAATCACTGAGGCACGGTTCTCTTCATCATCAGTCTTTGATGAAGATCCATCCCTAGTGTTCCTCATCATCTCATTCTACATCAAATCCAACCATAGTCATTCCAAATCTGGCAGCATCTCCTGACCATTGATAGAATCCTGATAACTATGCCAACTCTTTGGGAGACAAAGAAGAGCAAGGCTCATGGGATCCTCCTCGGAAACCATGATACCTAATTAGCAGGACCCTTTCTCCACCAATTGGGTACACACTTTGTCATTATCATCATGCCAGTCTACTCTGAACACTTACTATTGAATCCTTCCTTTATTATTTTTGGGTGAGACCTCCAGGGTGACATCAAGCGACACCATCCCATATTTGTGTTCATGGAGCTCCCTATTGCACCTTCCTTTTATTATTCTGGGCTAGGCTTCCGATTTGCTTGGTCAGTGGGCCAATCTTATAGCCAATAGGGTTACTGTCAGGCTCATGTCAACTTGACCATGTCATCTTGGTGCACTAACCCAACTCTCTATCTTGCCTATGCCCTCACAAATGTTCCATGCTAACACTTTCAGGGCATGTCAACCTTCCTTTTCCAATCACGTCAGGGGAAATAGGGTCATGCCAATGCGAAGCCTCCATGACTAGGGTTCTACCTAGTTAAGGGTAGGGTTGCCTGGTTCTATCGTGTAAGTTTAGGGCTTGATCTATCTTGCGTTTTATCAAGCTTTCCTTCAGTCTTTTGCATGTCTTGACTAAGGGATATTATCATTACCTTATGCAATGCATTAGGTGGGGATATTTATGATTGTCGTAATAACGAGTCTCAAACATGCCATGACTTCCCTGAGATGGTTATTTCGACCATGGATCTATCTTAGAGATCCTGTAGGCCTCCAGATTAGCACCAGTACTTGGTTCCAACGTCGATGATTTATTAATGCATCCTATGGTGCTACCCTCCTAATCTTGGCTGAAACACTCTCTAATGTATTCCTAGCTCATCTACATTCTTTGTTCCCAATCAAGGAATTTCACGTATGATGGCATAGGAATTCATACAAACCTTACCTACCACAGGATTGGTGTGGATTCCTGAAAGGTGTCCACCTCGCCTACCGCATGCCAAGAGCACCAAAATTCATGTCAAGATTGCAAGTAACTATATGGTGCTATACAAAATCTTCTAGGGGTGAAATAGCTACGACCTGATGCTAGCATAAGATAATTAGTCCACTAGTGATACATGACTAATAGGAAATTTAGGTAAAGCGTATGAGGCTCGACTCACCCTAAGGGAAAAACAAACCCCTCAACGTTAATACAAATCTTGTTATTTGGCTTAGAAGCTTGTAGTTTAGGTAATAAATTGATGTATATAATCACATATCCTACTAGGAAGACAATATCCTACGTAATTATTTCATATTAATAAAAAGGGTCTATGTAGCAAATTTTCCATGTTTCACTACAAGTTCTTATGGCTCTTGTTATGGCCTGTAGCATGGCATGATGTTTGTATGTTATTTATTTAAGTGCTATTATCAACCCAAATGAATCATGGTGCGTAGATCAAGGATTCAACAAAGGGAAACAAGCCAAGCTCACTGAGGTATATCACACTTTACTTTCTATTGCATGTTAGTTGTCATAAACCACAATAACAAACAGTTTAACATAACACCTCATTCTAATGTAATTAAGCATATAGATTTGTTCAGTATGATTCTCAACATTGCTCATTTCAGTGATGGCATATAAACACAAGTTCATGTGTAATTTCCATAACTATAAGTTCCATTTATGCATGGGGTGCATCCACATCTTCATCATATTAATAACAAAAATACAATCCCCAACTCTAGAACTATTGCAACCAGAAATGCATCATGATTCACTAATAAGTAAACAGACATAAATGGATACTTGTCCTAAAATTTGCAGGGAAAATGAGTCTAGGACAAAGGCTCCCCACTCAACCATAGACAACTACAACCATACACTTACTTGGAGTTGTCACCCCCGAGCTAGATTCCAGAGTCTGACGGGGGTGTTGGCTTAAGGGAATCGATCACTAGTATCCAACTGAAAACAAGGAATCCCACAGGACCTCTTCCTTAATCCCAAAGTTGATTATTACCATCTTCTTCAACACAAGGAGTCCAGAGGTTCTCTAGCTCACCCCAAGTGTCAGCCCATTGATTCACTCCCTTCCAGAAAGTCCAAAATCCACTGTGACTGTAAGGAAATAACGAGAGGTTGTCAATCAAGTCTTCCTTGATGCTGCTTCAAGATTGGCCTCTTCAGAAGATGTCTAGGGCTCCAGAGTCTACTATCTCAACCCATATCCTCCAGGGACCCAAGTTGTTACAGGGCTTGAGAGATTACATCCCAACCCACATCCTCCTTGGACCCAAGGTGTTACAGAGCTCGAGAGACCTTGTCGCAACGCATAGAGGCTCCAGGGACCCAAGTTGTTAAAGGGTTCCAAGATCCTCTCTCAAATCATAGCCTCCACAGACCCAAGTTGTTACAGGGCTCTAGAGACTAGCAGCTCAACCCACAACCTCTAGGGAACATAAGAGACAATCCCCTTCTCTTTTTTTCTCTTTTAGGTTTCCTGCTAATCAAACCATAGTTGTTCATTTCTCTCATGCTTGAATTGTTGTCCCTTCACCCGCTTCTTTCCAACTTCTTCTTGTTTCCCCTTTTTTTCGAATACCATACTTTCCTTCTTTTCTTGGCTCACATTTACTTTCATGTCCTCTCTTTCTTGCCCTACCCAGTTTACTTCTTAATTTCTTGTCCTCTTTTCTTTATACCATTTTTCAAGCAGCACAGGCTTTGTACCTTCTTTTCCAACACATTTAAATTAAGAACTAGTTCATTAATTCATGTGCCATCCAACTTTTAATAGTCGTCCAAGAAATTTAGGTTTCTTTCTCTGCACATGAAAAGCTCAATCATTCCAATCAAGCAATCATCCTCCCTAGCTCTAGAATTTGTGTCCCTTTGATTTAATACCCTTTTAAACTTCACAGATTTGTAAAAATATTTACAAAGCCTTTTATGAGAAAAGCATAGGTGGGCTTGGCACATCATTCACATACACAATGTCTATTGTGGGAGACTGGTGACAAGTGGATTCAAATTCCACCGATGTTAAGACAGAAGTAACTTCATAAGGTGAATGTAAAGAAACCCACTAAGACACCCCAAGGAGTTCAAAGATATCAATCCCATGGAAGATGACAGATAAAGAGTAAGTACAAAATTGTTCGACATTTCCACATCAAAAAGTGGAATCACGATGGTGGATTGAGTAGCCTCTTGCCATGCCAGTAAATTGGTGCTAGGGTTTTCAAGTAGAGAAGGGGAAGTGTCACTACGAGTGACATCTATCTCACGAAGAACTATAAATGCATCACAAAAATAATACAAATAAAGATAGTGATAATATTCGTAACATTTATATTATTAAAAACCCATTTACAAGTAGCAATTGATTTTAAAATTAAAATAAAAATAAAAATGTGATTCCTAAAATAGATCGTAGATAATAAAAATAAAAAAAATTACTCCCTATAATATACCGCTCCTAAAAGTTTCACTATGATATAGTAATCTTTATAAGAATTCTTGAACAATATTTGAACACCCTAATCAAACTCCAACGAAATAGGAAAGAGATCCTCAAAAAAATAAAATAATGTCATACTAAGAGGATCTGTAAACCGAATAAACTACATTATCAAATTAAAGTATTTGAGAGCACACCTCAATATTTTACAAGTACCACCACTTTCAAAAAATGTTTACCAAACTACCCCAAAAGATTCAAACACATACAATAATTAAGCAATGCAAAACTTGAAGTTCAGTTAAAGGAGATTGAAAATTTCATGGCAACCTTCGTCTTTTAACATAAAATTATAAAATTTTGAGCACATGATATGTAGGCCTTCAAAACGAGGAAAGTTCAAAGAAAATAGTTTGGAATAAAGCTACATTTTTCTGCTATCACTGTGTTTTTAAATTACAACCTGATCACGTGAACCTTCTTTCTCAAAATAAGAATCACAATGCTTTCAGACAACGATCACACATTGTTGGACTACTTCCAAACATCATGAAACTCGGCTCCAATGCTGCCGAATTCTTTCTCTGGAAATGTAAAATCACTTTGAATGACTGGATGATCATTGAAATTCCACATATCATCCTCCCACAGATGCCCATAGAAATCCTCTGTAGTATCACCATAGCAATCCACCGCAACAGAATATCGGGTGTTGAAAGTCCATCGATATGGTTCTGCATAATTAGAAGGGCATCCAGAGTAAAATAATATACAAAGAAACCTAGAACTTCAAGAACATCGTCGTAATATAACGTGAAGTGTCTTATATTAGACGTCACTGAGGTCACTTCAAAATTCAGTGTGTCCAGTTAATTCACTTTGTTTATTTGAACCCAACTAACCAGTGCTATGAAATCAATATTGTTTGCACTTTAAACCCAGTTTCATCTTCGAGAAACTTTATAAGCCCACTAAGCCTCATCTTGTCGTGGACCTCATTCACAACATAGACTCTTCATTGTTATCCATAATATCGATCTTCTCATGAAAGGAAATGAGATCACTACCATTCTCGTGGCATTTTTGTTGGAAACTTCACCAAACTAAGAGTTGTGAATCAGTTTAGTGTATTTCTTGAGATTAAGTTGATTTTGGATTTCCAAAATATTCTAGTATCTTATGGATATGGATATGGAGATGGTCAAATAATTAGCTTTCTCATCTTTATCAGATTCAGGAATATTTGGGGAATTTATAATAGACATAAAAATGCCTAAAACATTTATTAACACTTTTTTTTCAATGGTTAAATGAACTATTAAATAACCAACCATATATCATATGAACAACATATTTTAATAGATTAACAACATGTAACATGTAAACCACACTATAAAAATCATCACACAAAATCAACACATGTAGACACTAGATATAAGTGGAAACCCATAAATGAAGAAAACCACAAATTTGTTATTGTTGTGATGCAAAGGCAAATCTCTATTTCCTCTATTACATTTGCTTTTTGGAGACATCAACCTCTATTTTATTTTGCAAGCTACAACTTATTGGGAAGCCCCTACTTCCACTTACATAAAATTTTCTACAGGCTCAAACTTGTTTTTTTCTAGGCTACAACCTAAAAGGATACTACAATCCTTTAACACAAAAAATATATTGTGCTCGTTTACGTGGACAATAATTATGCATACTTCCATATTTGTTTCAACTTATTATTATCCTGAAATCTACTTCAAATGTGATCTTCTACCTTGATTTCTTTGTGCCAAGTAACTCACCAACAACAAATCAACTCTTCCACACTCTCTAACCATTCAGTGTTTCCAAAAGCACACATTTTTATTAATCTAATTTGTTGGTTGTTACTATTTCATCCATGAATATGAAATGAAAAGTTTGTCTCTTTTCATTCCTGATTGTCTCTTCATTTCCAAACTCTTTCAAATTTTGAATATTAAAAAATGAATTTCAGAATATTTAAATAACATGCATTGACATAAAAACACTCAAATCTTTTGTCTAGCATTCCATCACAACTTTTTCTTGCATCTTTAACAATACCTCTTCAAACAAATGACTTGAACTCAACCATCCTATGCACACAATATACTTATATAACATAACATCTTCAGTTGCTTGATCATCAACGATCATATACACACAATATACCTATGTAAAATAACATCTTCAGTTGGTTGATCAACAAAATTAAACAAACCTCCTCAGTTGTTTCAACAACATACCTTTCTTTACCAACATAATAAGCATCACGACATATAAATCCAAAATTAACATATATTAATCCCGGTAAATTAATAGAACTATAACTCTAAAAATATTAATGGGCATTACCAACTCTAACAAACTAACTGCAACAACATTCATTACCAAAAACACTCACACTCAAGTGGAATCTATTTTTCATATAGTATTATATTTTAGATTTCCCAATTTGTCATAACAAAATAGATTGTATTCAACCATTCTATCTATATCCAGTGAGTTAGTATTATACTTAATAAAATAACTGTTAGAACAGAGCATAGATAACACACAGTGGATTTATACTCAGAGGCTTAGATGACAATAGCAAAGAATAATTCCAGAGACATACAAATGGAGAAACAACAATATTACTCAGTCAGAAACAACGGAATAGATAAAATAATCACTAGAGAATAGAATCACTTAGCACTACATATCAAGCTTGGGCCTTGGCTTGCAATCCCTGGCCAAAGAAATTACAAATTTATAGAGGCTGGAGAAGGATCTAGAATCATGTATGTGATTTAGATGGAGATCTAGAAAACTAATGGCAATGTAGAAGGATCTAGAATCCTCGAGATCTTGAAACTAATGGCGATGTAGAAGGATATGGAATCTTGGAGATCTAGAAACCAATGGCCATGTAGAAGGATCTAGAATCCTGCATGTGATTCATGAATTTGGCTTCACACTTAACATTCTCCCACTTGAAGCAAAATAAAAGTCATGAATCAAGTCACATCAAGTCCTACCATTCCTCTACATAACTCATGTTATTTCATGGTAGAATCTTAGTGAGCATATCAGCAGGGTTCCTATATGTATGGATCTTTTCCAAGGATAACTATTCTTCCTCCAATACATGCCAGATCCAATGGTACCTTAAGTCAATGTGCTTGGTTTTTGAATAAGATGTTGGGTTTTTCGCCAAGTAAATGGCACTATGACTATCACAATATAACACATACTTGTCCTGGTTTATTCCTATCTCTCCTAGGAATCGTTGCATCCACAACATCTCTTTACAAGCTTCTGTTGTAGAGAGCACTACTATTCTTTGTAGCCGTGACAACCAAGATATTGTTGCACCTGCAAATGTATACAAATAGCCTATAGTGGACTTTCTGGTGTCCACATCTCCAGCCATATCTACATCTGTAAATCCTTCGAGCATAGTCTTATTATGACCAAAACATAAACAATAATGACTAGTACACTTGAGATACCTCAAAATCCATTTTACTGCTTTCCAATGTTGTTTGTCTAGATGGCAAGGAACCTACTCACTATTCCCACTGAATATGCAATGTCTGGTCGTGTGCATACCATGGCATACATCAAGCTGCCAACGGCTGAAGCATAAGGAATCTTTCTCATTTCTTCTTTCTCCTTGTCATCACTAGGACATAATTCAGTACTCAGCTTGAAGTGGGCTGTAAGGGGTGTACCAACTGGCTTGGCATCCTTCATATTAAACCTATCAAGCACCTTCTTGATATATTTTTCTTGTGACGACCACAACCTTTTGTTTTTCATGCCATGCATAATCCGCATGCCCAATATCTGTTGTGCTGGTCCCAAATCCTTCATTGCAAATTTGCTACCCAAATCTTTCTTCAAACTATTGATCTTATTCTTATCATGCCCAACAATCAACATGTCATCCAAATATAACAATAATATGATATACTTTCCTTTATCATACCTTTTGATATAGACACAATGGTCAGCTTCTAACATCTAAAAACCATGTTCCAACATGAATGAATCAAATTTCTTGTACCATTGTCGAGGTGCCTGTTTCAACCCATAAAGACTCTTCTTCAACTTGCAAACAAGGTCTTCTTTTCCTTCTTCTATGAATCCTTCTAGCTGCTCCATATAAATTTCTTCCTCCAATTCACCATGGAGTGTAGTTTTTACATCTAATTGTTCACATGCTAGGTCTAAAGCATAAACTAGACCAAGAATGACTCTAATGGATGACATTTCAACAACAAGTGAGAAAATTTCAGTGAACGCAATACCTTCTTTTTGGGCAAAACCTTTCACCACCAGCCTTGCTTTATACCTCTCCTTATTTTCGTCACCTTCATGCTTAATCATGTAAGTCCATTTGTTTTGTAGAGCCTTTCTACCTTTTGGGAGGTTTACCAACTCCCAAGTTTTATTTTACAACAAAGAGTTCATTTCTTCTTCCATTGCTTTCTTCCATTCTTCACTATGCTCAACTTTACAAGCTTCTTGAAAACAATTAGGCTCACCTTCATTAGTCAACAAAATATAGTTTGAAGGAGGATACCTTTGTGAAGTCTCATGAGGCCTAGAAGATCTGTGAACCAACTGTGGTGGTGCATTATCAGGTTGAATCTCCTGTATTCCTGCAAGATTCCTTCTTCTTGTTGTTCATCATTTTCCACTTGTTGTTCTTCATGGTCCTGAATTTGTTGTTCAATTTCTTGTATTAGTGGTATGTTTTCTTGTTGCTCTTCAAACCTGTCAATAACCTTCTTGACCTCGAACTTACCTACAATCCTCCTGAACATTTCTAACTCATTGAATATAACATCCCTGCTTCTAATAATTTTATGCTTGACTGGATCCCATAGGCGATAACCAAAATCTTCATCCACATATCCAAAAAAAATGCATTTCATAGATTTATCATCTAGCTTAGTTCTATTTTCTTTGGAAATATGTACAAATGCTTCGCATCCAAAGATTTTCAAGTGAGAATAATTCAAATTCTTACGAGTCCAAAATTCTTCAAGGATACCCCATCCAACACTGTAGTTGGAGATCTATTTATGAGGTAGCAAGCAGTCTTGACTACTTCAGCCCAAAAATTCTTCTCCAAACCAGAATTGGACAACATACTTTGCACCTTTTCCATTATGGTGTGACTCATCCTTTTTGCGACACTATTCTGTTGGGGAGTACCAAGCACAATGATTGATGAATTTGACTTCACACTTAACAATAACTAACCTTCATATATCTCATTTTACTTGACATCAATCGCCAAATATTCTATGGATTTTGCAAAATATTGAGTCCATTCTACTTTCTTCTATTACAATGATAAGTGGCAATCATTCCTGAACGAAAAGTGTGCGAAAAATAAATATTTCCGAATTTTCTTTAACTCTTATGCTTTTATTTTTTCAACTCGTTGCCATACGATGACGATAAATAGTATTATACCTGCGGATTACTTTGTAGTAAAAAAAGTTTGGTGCCAATAAATTTAAAGTAACATTTTCACATGTTAAAAAGAAACACCCAAGGTTGAGGGTTGTACGAATGGACGCTAATGGGTATGCTTAGGTGGCAGTCTGTGAATCAAGAATACTGCCAAGAAGTAAAACCTCACTCTAAAAAAAAAGCCTTCGGCTTAATGACAATGAATTTTTTACCAAATAATAATAATATGTTTTTTAAATTACAAAATCTAAATATATGACTGGTTAATATTTTTAATAAAATTGAATTAAGAAATTATACATATATATTAAATTGAAGAAATTTAATATTAATAATTTGTAAATTAATGTTTACAGTGACTTATAATTTTGTAAGGACTGTCGAGCTTGTTTCCCCAGGTATGAATTTAATATTAATTTATTAATTTATACAAATTATATCTTGATTTTAAAATTTTAAGAGAAAAACACATATTTTTCTATCAAGATTAATAGTTAAAATGTAGTATAATTCTCATTTTTATTGCTAATTAATCGATTAAAGTAATGTAGAGTCTGTGTTTTGTCATTATTTAAGAATGTTTTATTTTTGTAATTTATCGTTATTCTTGTCTCTACACACATTTTTTTTCACACATTTGCATTCCACACAATGAAAACCACCTCAACTCTATGCCCCTTTGCATTCCACGCAATGAAAACCACCTCCACATGAAATACTTAATTTGCTTCATGAAACTTAGATTTCTGTGAGCATTTGTGAATTAAACACTTAATGTCTAGTATTAAATGAAATGTGTTTTTAATTTTTAATTTGTGCGGGAAAAAAATTGTGCCCAATAATAAACACAATTTTTCTGTCGCAATGTTCCACACTTCCGAATGCATTCTCTGTCCACATAGTTCTCCCACACACCTTATTTTCGCAAAATACTAGTTTTTAAACAATCAAAGCCACTGAAAACACGTGTGAGGTCAAAACACATTAGCTTTTCACAGTAAACAAAAATTACAAGCACAAAGATAGTCCAAAAGGCATATCAATCATGATCAAATTTGTGAGTTGAGCGTATGGGACATTGTCTTTCATCTTGCAAACTCAAGTATCTACTTCACCTCCTTACTGTAAAACCTTATATCGATTTAGTTCAATTAACTTAACATGACATCCTACTTTGCACTCATTAATTGGCTAAGGATATGCCACTTTGAGAGGGCTTACATTTTGTTGTTATTCATGAATGTGCACATTTCCGCAATCCATTGTTTTTTTCCCCTATGGTTCACGGATACCTGTGGTCACTTTGTAGCCACTACGTCCACTTGAATAATATCTAGGGTGGACCCCACCTGAAGGGGATCAACACCCCTCAGCCATATTTACTTAGCCTAACCCCTTTCAAGAATTGACCCTGTGACCTCCTCATTGGCGAGACACTAATTTGACTGATTGATCTAACTCTTGGGGCTAGCCACAATCCATTGTTATTTCCATGTTGACACTTTAATATACTCTTACTTATGCAATCTATTATTATTTTGCATAGCTTTACTCTGCGCCTTTGTATGTCGCATAATGAAAGCCATCTTTGCATAATTTTGTCCAAATTTCCACACTTTGCAGAATTTTTTGTAATGTGCACAATGAAAACTTTATCTACATCTTTGCATTTTGAATGTGTGCATTTTCACAATCTACAATTTTGTCATTGTTCGATAATGATCGCATTTTGCAATCTATCTTTATTTCCATGCCTACCCCTCAATCCCACACAATGAAAGGAACCTTTGCATAGATTTCCTCTACACCTATGTATCTCGCATAATGGAAGGCACCTTCACATAGCTTCATCCAAACCTTTGCACTCCTTAATGAAAGCTTGATCTGCATCTCTGCATTTTGAATGTTTGCATTTCCACAATATATTGTTATTTTCATTTATTCACCTTTGTATCTCGCACAATGAAATCCACCTTTGCATAGATTTCCTCCACACCTTCATACTTTTCACAACTTTCCTCCACACCTTCGTATCTCGCATAATGAAAGGCACCTTCATATAGCTTCGTCTACCTCTGAACTCTATAATGAAATATTGATATGCATCTTCGCATTCTTTGTGTTCACATTTCTGCAATAATTTGTTATTTTCCCATCTGCACCTTCGTATATCACACAATGAAAGCCAATTTCACATAGTTTCCTCCATGCTTCCATATCTCACATAATGAAAGCCATCTTCACATAACTTCATCTGGACTTCCACACTCCAAAAAATTTCCATAGTGTGAACAATGAAATCTTTATCCTCATCTCCGCGTTTCTACGATCTCTCGTTATTTCTGCGTACGCACCTTCATATTCGGCGTAATGAAAATCACCAATGATATTTCCTTTGCACCTCCATAGCTTGCATAATGAAAGCCATTTTTTCATGGATTCATCTACACTTCCGCACTCGGCAAATTTTTCATAGTGTGCATAATGAAAGATTTATTCACATCTTCGTATTTTGCAAAGTGTGTTATTTAGGCTATGTCTTTTTATTAATCGGAGAATTAATGTGATTGTTTATCCTATTAACACATAGCACTATTAGAGGGGCTAAACACAAACATGTTGTCCATATCATTTGTACACATCAAACCATATATCGATAGAACCATCCTTGCCCTCATCCATTTCAACCCTTTGTAGATCATGTGCATGTGACATTTAAAGAAATTGAGATGACTTATTGGCATTTGCGACAGCCACTCCCAGCTTGATAATTTTGGATATAATGTTGAAATTTTCTCCATATTATTATGATCATAGTCTAATGAGGCGTCAATTTTTCCTGGAAAATAATAGAAATTATCGCATGATTTTGATAAAATTCAGCAGAAATTTTTGGAAATCCGAGTTACGGCTATCAAGCTTCAATATTTTGGGTGCCCTATGGGTCTTTGATGGTGTTGAATCCATTTTAACCATCAAAAACATGATTCAATCACTCCTATTGTTTTATTTTTTGAAGACAAAAAATGGTAAGATTCCAGCTATATTTGATTGTCCAGGAAAAATTAACACCTCAGTAGACAACGCCTCTTAATATGTCCTTTCCACATGTTCTATGTCATGCCTAGTAGTCACACTTGGATTAAGCATGTAAATTTTGTTGGAGATGGAGTTTCTCGTAAAATGTCCACTAAGTAACCTACTCCCTTTCATGTGCAGTTAAGGCACCCACTTATGATTGGATGTTCTATAAACCGACCTATGCCACGTAAAAGGAAGATTTGCAAGTATTTTATTTTAGAGGGATACAACAAACAATGGTTGGTGACAGAGAAAAATATTTCTATTTTTTTTACAGGAAGCAAATAAACCAGGATAGATCCATCTTATGCATCGATCTAACATGAGCTAAGCGGGATCAAATTTCTTCAGGCGCAAATTTATTTTAGAGTGGAAAAACTAATGTGTAATTTTTCGCTATTTAAATTGTATTTTTTGATACTATAGATATTACATAGAGATTACCATGGGAAAATACCATAGGTTGTCAAAACCTGGAGCCCAAAAACTGCCAATGGTAAAGCTATATATATATTATATATATATATATATATATATATATTATATATATATATATATATATATATATAGAATGTTAAAATAAAAATATTTGTAGTTTGTATATAATAAATAACCAATGTCAGTTATGAAGAAAATATTTTAATATGAATTAATATTGAGGTATACTTAAAAATATATTAATAAAAAAAAACATTTTAATGTGTTTAGAAAATATTTTGTTTTTATTTTATACGTGTCAAGTCCACATTAATGAAGGACATACTTACACATCACCTTCACACTGGGTTGTAGAATGAGCCTCTCGACTCAACAAAAAAATTGTGAAATTGATTTTATATATTTGGTTTTGTATTTTTTTAAAATTAACATTTTTAAAAATAAAAATGCATACTCAAACCTTATTTATAAATTTAATGATGTTTTTATTAAATTAAAACAGAAAAAATAATTTCCATTCAATATCTATATTTATATATATTATATTAGAGATAAAGTTGGAGCTAAGCAATTTGCTAAGGAAAAAAAACATCAATAAAACATTTTTAAAATTGAAGGGCCTATTATCATTTTTCACATGCACCTGTTTTTCAATATAGTAGTCAATATGACCTCCCTAGACTCTTATGTCATTTTATTTAATTTATAAATGCTTTTGACATAGTGTGAATAATAACATTTGAAATAGATTATAAAAGTTAAAAGGTATTTTCAAGTTGAGAGTTGTTACAATAAGAATATATGATGTTATTTCAAATTTTACAAACACAAAAGGTTGGTTAAAGGAGACTACTTATAATATCTAGGAGTTTAACAAGGTTATTGTCTGCGCCCAACATTTTCGGCATATACATTAAGTGAATGGGTAGTTTGGAAGAAGTAGGTTGTGTTGGCCAAAGTCTAACTCGTATACCCATCATCCTTCTTTATATTTTTTATATTATTCTTATGTTGAGGAGTAACTTCTTATGGTTTCAATGACAAACTAAAAATTCTCATGTATTTTTACATTAGTATGGGTATCATTATTAACACTAACAAAATGAAGCTTATGGTAATTAAATCCAAAAATATAACATATGATAATACATATATAAAAATAGTAACTTGGAGGAATTAAATTCACACAAATATTTTTGTTATATATGAGCTCAATAAAATTTAAATTGCAAAGATATAATAAAATAAGATAATGCAGAAAGACTCAAACAAAACAAAATTTTACATCATAAAACCCTAATGTAGTGCGTTAAGGAAAAATTGACAGGGAAATGTATATGTATTCTCTTTTTTTTGGTAGGTAATCACCCACAGGGGATTTGAACCAGTGACCCATCACAAGAAGTGCCTTAACAGTGCACCCATTCACCGTCAATCCAAAGCCCCTTGGGCAAATATATATGTATTCTCATTACTTAAGAAATGTTACAATCTTCTCAAATCAAGGATATTACCAACATTACATTTCCTTTATAAGGATATATAGATATATATCTAAATTGGAACCATTACAACCATTAACCTAAATTGTTATACAAACTGCTAAATATTTACTTGAAGTAAATGTTGGTTTTTACAATATAATTTTCGTTTTAATCATTGACACAATTCCAACAATATCCACCTTCACAATAGTTTACATGAAACTTTGGCTAATCACATTCATTCACCTTGCATGTAAGCTAGGAAAAGCCAAACACCACCACACCTTCTTTAATAGTACTAGTTTTGCAAGCATATCTATACAATTTTATTGAGTATGGAATTTCTTAATATATACTCCACCTCCATCCATAACCTATCTTTCAAAATGGTATTTAATATCAAAATTATTAGTCTTACTATTATAGGTTGGAATGGCAACTAAATGAATAGCACTTATATTATCATATAATATATTCATATTTTCCACATTCTTTCAAACTCACCCAAAAGATGATTTAACTATATTACCTCCTTTCATTCACGTGAGACAATTATATATTCTACCTCAACAGTGGATAAAACAACTTTTCTTGAATATTTGACTTCCAACTAATAGATCCTTATGAAAGAGTAAAAAATTAATGTGAATTAGATCTCCTCATTTAAATATCCCACAAAATATGAATCAACATGACCACAACTAGAATCAGTACAATCATTAAAATTGATGCAATAATA
Source organism: Pinus taeda (assembly GCA_000404065.3). Taxonomy (NCBI): domain Eukaryota; kingdom Viridiplantae; phylum Streptophyta; class Pinopsida; order Pinales; family Pinaceae; genus Pinus; species Pinus taeda. The sequence goes on along the minus strand of APFE030472561.1, from coordinate 112,363 downwards.
ACTTATGCCTCTAAGAGATCAAAGTTCCCTTTTCACTTCTCTCTAAATTTATTTTCCATGTATCTACTAAGACACTAATATAATGTGAAATATCTACCCTAGTACTTACCATCACAGACATGAAACTTCTTATTGCACTAGCATATGATACATGAGGCATATAATCATTTACTTCTTTACTAGTAAGCCATATAGACTTGAAGAAAGCTTAAAATGGGAAGCTATTTTCAAGTTTCACATTATGCATACATAATTTCACAAGTATTTTTTCCACATTCATTTGTTGTGATAACTTGAGATTACCAATTTTCTTGTCTCTATATATTCCTATGTCCAAAATTTCTCATGCTACTCTTAGATTCTTCATCTCAAATTTTCTAGCCAAATGAGACTTTCACCTATTTATCTTTATTATGTTTTTGTTTCAATAATCATGTCATCAACATATAACACGAAGATAATAAATACGTCATTCAAACTTTTGAAGTAAAATGATGTCCATACTCAAATTTGGAGGACCATGAAGGAATGAAATTTTTTGCACTCCTTCCCAGTAGACTACTTCAGGCCACAAAATGACTTCTTGACCTTGCAAGAAAATCTTATTTTTGATTTTGAACATTTTTTTTGTTTTCCCATGTATATTTCCTCATCAAATTCTCCATATAAAAGGTTGTTTTAACATCTCACTACTCTAAATTAAGATTGAGTGAAACAAATAGTGTTAATACAATATGAACATAACCAAGTTTAACAACTAGTGAAAATATTTCATGGAAATAAATACCTTCCATCTTAAAGTACTCCTTTATTACTAGTATATATTTGTAGCTTTCAACTTTTTCATCAAGAACATTTTTCAATTTGTAGACCCATTTACACCCAACAACTTTTCTACCTTTTTTAAGTTCTACTAGGCCCTAGGTTTCATTTTTCTCCAAGGCATCAAATTGTTATTTCATTCACATTTTCCATTTCGAATTTTCAATATAATTGATTGCTTCTTGATAATAAGAAGGTTCCCCATTTCTACAAATGAAGGTAATAGATGAAACATAATCGTCATACCTCTTATGAATATTTCTATCTCATGTACATCTGCTTGATGTTGGTTGTGATATTTCCACTTTTCCTCAATACTTTATACATCCACAGTTTCTTCCTCATCAAAAGCTTCTTCTTACTTTTTAGTTTATGTCAATGGTTAAGTCTACAGCTATTTTTTTTTTTAATTTAGTGGCACTTGATCCTATTTCATATGAACTTCTACAATTTATGATTTTAAGTGGGGGGAATCAAATATTACATCTCTAATAATTATGATTTAGTACATATTGGGATTCCAAAATCTATATCCCTTAAGTACAAAATCATAACCAACAAAGCTATACTTCTTTGATATGGGCATTAACCTAGAATGTGGTTTTTTACCAGAGGATAAGATTTACAACAAATTATTTTTAAGATTGAGTAATGAAAAGGATGAAATTTCCATACCTCTTTAAAAATATTATAGTCATGGAAATTGATGGTGAGTGGCTTACCAAATAACAATATGTAGAGATTGCTTATGCGCATAAATCTTGATTTAAATTGATATTGTTGTGAATTCTCCATGCTCTCTCTAGAAGAGTCTCGTTCATGTGTTCCATCATGCCATTTTGTTGGGAAGTATATGTTTTGGTATTATACCTTTTGATCCCAACTGATTTTTAATATTTTTCAAATCCCAAAGATGTAGATTTCCTTCATTATAAGTTCTTAAAAATTCATTGTTTTACAAGTTATTTTTTCAACCAAAACATTAAATTGTTTAAATACATTAAAAATTTGGTTTTTTTTTTAGAACATAGGTCCACACCTTTCTAGATAATTCACCTATAATATTTACAAAATATGTGATTCTCCAAAATAAATTATAGGAGATTAATCCCTAGACATATATTATATATAGATAGATAGATGATTAATATGTATGTGTGTGTGTGTGTGTGTTGTGTGTTGTGTGTGTGTGTGTGTGTGTATATGTGTGTGTGTGTTTTATATGTATGTATTATGTATATGTTTATGTATATATATATGTATACATACATATATATATATATATATTATATATATTTTATTATATATATATATATTATATTATATATATATATATATATATATATAATATATATATATATATATAATCTAGAATTCATTTCTTTTTTGACTACTTTATTTTTAAACTTCAACATACACTGCTTCCCAAAAATATAATGTATACAAAAATTGAAATTCAAAGATTTTAGATTTGGAGGTAACTTGTAGTTTATCGATACTTGTAGCCCTTTCTTGCTCATATGATCGAGTCATTGGCGCCTTAAATGGGTAGATTCATTTGCACCCTTAGATGCCACCATGAATTCATTTATTTGAGTATTCCCTTCTAGATTGTGAATGTTCCTAGTCTTTGTAACTTTCATAACCACCAAAATTTCCTTGAGATATATTAATGCTCACCTTGATCTATAATTTTGTAAATTCCAAAATCAAAAACTCCCAAAGAAATAATTTTTTCTTTGAGTTCATGTAAATGTCTTACCTCTATCATTGTCCTTAAAATATCATTAGACATTTTAATCTTAATGCTTCCAACCCCATTAATCTTACAAGAAACATTATTTCCCATAACAATAAAACCACCATCAATAAGTTGATAAGAAGAAAAAAATATAATGTGAAGTACCTGAATCTAATAACCATTCTTCATAGTATTGTGGGACACTACAAATAGATAAACCATCATCAACCATATCTAGACTTGGTTCAAATGAATTTTCTTCCCTTTGGAGTCTTCCTTACATTCTTGTCTCTTCCAAGAAATTCTCTCGAGATGCCCTGGTTTATTATTAGACCAACATTCTAGTTTACGCTTCTTTCCTTTTCACTTAGATATTCATGTAATTATTTACTCCTCTTCTTAATATTTCGATTGAACCCTAGACACCATTTCTTCTAGTTGGAGATCTCTATAGTGGAATTCCTATGTGTCGAAGAATGTAACTAGGTTCAGTCTTCATATTTGTATTTGAGTCAAAGAATGAAAAATATTTTATTATTATTATTATTACAATGACTTATTAAAGCATGGGTTTCATGCTTGGGTCATCATTTTATAGGTATAAGTCCCCATTGAGGACTTCTAGGTTTTATACTGAGTCATTAGAGTCATTTTCCATTTAATGAGACCCTTCTTGGGCTTTTGAATCATGTAAAAAGAATTATTATTTAGTCAAAATGTAATTTTTCACCTCCACACCAAGTCAGTCCTAGCGTGATGAAGTCGGCCCACAAGAGGACAATTTGACCCATAGAAGAGGTTATATATACAAGAGCAATTTGATATATTTAGACATCAACTTAGCAAGTTTGATACACATCAAGGAAGTGTAAAAAAAGTGTGAAGTTCAAGGAGAAAAAAGAAGAAGTCAAAGTAAAATTTTATGGGCTATATCTCTCACTCTTTTATTTGAATTTATTGGGCTATTTTCTAAATCGAAGTTCTATTGCTGGGACGATGGAAATTTTTAATGTCTCGGGTCAAAGATTCTTCTTCTAGAAGGTTGAAATTATGGATTTGCTGGGTCGAAGTGTTTTTGCTGCAAGGTCAAAGATCTAGATCAAAGTTGCTGGAAGGAAGGGCTGACTTTGTGATTGGTGGAGGTCTATGTCTAGGTTGAAGAGTCTTGGATTATCTAATCTTAACTACTGAAGGAAGTAGTTTGACTAGGTTTTCCCCTAGACAGGGGTTTGGCCCTCATAGAGTGCCTACATATTGTGTCTCTTGTTTTTGTGATCTTCATACACACATAATTTTTTAATTGGTTGATGAAAGATAATATAATAAAGGAATAAAAGAATCCAAAATAATTCACTAGTAATTTTAAAGAAAGAGAAATATAGCCCTTATTCTAGTAGCATTGATTTCTCAACATGCTTTCAAAGCTAAGGTGAAGGAAGACTGGAGATCACTCTATTGACTTTAAAGAAAGGATTACTATCTCTACCATAACGTACTTTAAAATGGGATTCAATATTGCAGGAAGTTGGATAAAAATAATCATCTACAACTTATTAAACAAGGTAAAAAGCAAAAGGTTTTTGGTTGCACTCACAGGTTCACTCAATGATAACAATGCATGGATTATTGATAGTGGAGCATAAATACACATGATAGGAGATAGAAAACAACTTCACACTCTATCAAAGGAATAATCTTCTCAGGTAGTGGAATTTGGAGACAATAAAATCTATGTTGTTAAAGGTCCAGGATCAACTTCTTTGAAGATGGACAGTGGAGCAAAGGTACGTCTCAATAATATACTCTATGTTCCAGGTTTGAAAAAGAATTTACGTTCAAAAATAAATGTGATAGATTTGGTTTTGTAGATGGAAATATTTCGGCTTCGGGTAAATATTCAAGCATTGATAAAGCTAGGGTTATTGGAATATGTTAAGGAAGTCTATATAGAGTCATAAGACCATCTCCTCAAGCCCTAGTTCACACGGAAATCAATCCCATTGAACTATGGCATAGAAGATATGGACATTTACATTATAAGGTAATAACATCTCTCAATAAATTGGTAAACGCCATACCCAATATTAAAGAAGATATATGCAAGGGATGTGAGTTAGGAATGAATACAAGTAGTGAAACAAGGTCTAAAGAAATATTGGACCTTATTGATTCAGATGTGGGTGGACCTATGATTGAAAACTCACTTCGAGGTCATATTTATTATGTAACCTTCATTGATGATCAGTATAGAAATACATGGTTCTATCTTCTCAAAACAAAAAATGAAGTATTTGAAAAGTTCAAGGAATTTAGGTTTGAATTAGAGACCTTACTTGAAAGAAGAAGAAAGAATTTTAGATCTGATAATGGTAGGCCTTACTTGAAAGAAGAAGAAAGAATTATAGATCTGATAATGGTGGAGAATACACTTCGAAAGAAATAAGTGAATATTACAAAGAAGGAGGAATTAAGAGGGAGCTCATTCTTCCCTACAATCTGCAATAGAATGAAGTTGCAAAAAGGAAAAATAGAACACTTGAAGAATGTATACAAACAATGATTTTTTATCAAGATATTCCTAAATTTCTATGGGGAGAAGCTCCAATGACCACTCGATATATAAAAAATAGAAGTCCTTATAGAATCCTCAATAATATGACACCTGAAGAAGTATTCACAGGAAGGAAGCCATGTGTGGACCATCTCTGAATCTTTGGATCTCCCACTTATATCCATGTTCCAAAGGACAAACAAAAGAAGTTGGATTCTACAAGCATTAAACGGATTTTCATTAGCTACAATCTTTCTTCAAAGGAATACAAAATCCACATCAAAGAAGGAAGACATATTGAATTATTCAGGGATGTTATATTTGGTTAAAACCATGCCTACAAAAGATCCAAAGATATTCCTATAGATTTCGATGATGATGACATACCACTATTCAAAGAAGAATAGCATCACGACAATCCTACAACAAATCAAGAAGAATAAGAAGAAGAAGGACCAAGTGAGCCTATTCAACATGTAATCATACCCGACACAAGGAAGAAGCGAAATTGGTTAAAAGATACTCTTGAAGGAGCTGAAGGACATGCAGTTGTGAAAGGAACTTTTCGAGAAAGAAAAAGACCAAAACGATATTCTTGATATGATGCATATATGAAAAACCTCATTGAAGTTGAACCAACTACATTTGATGAAGTTGCTCATAAATAAGTATGGAAGAAGGTTGTGCAAGAAGAATATTAATCCATCATGAAGAATGGGTTTTGGGAAATCATTCCTAGACCAAACGACAAATTGGTTGTCACATCTAAATGGATCTACAAAATCAAGCACGCTATTGATGGAAGCATAGAAAAGTACAAAGATAGATTCGTTGCAAGGTGCTTCTCTCAAAAGGAAGGCATAGACTACGAAGAAACCTCTACATCTACTACTAGATATACTACTATAAGATCTTTGGTTTCATTGGTTGCAACAATGGGATGCAATATCCATCAAATGGATGTAAAAACAACATTTCTGAATGGAACCATCGATGAATAAGTATACATTGAACAACCTGAAGGCTTTGAAATAAATGGCAGAGACACTCATGTTTGTAGACTCAAGAAGGCCATATATGGTTTGAAGCAAGCTCCTAGGGAATGGTAAGCAAGAATGGATGCATACCTTCTAAGAATCGGGTTCGTAAAAATTTCTGTTGGTCCAAATCTCTATATCAAGGTCATGGATAATGAACCAATCATTATTCTACTATATATGGATGATATATTTATTACAAGTGTGGAACGAAGGATACAAGAATGGAAGAAGATGTTGGCAGTCGAGTTTGAAATGAAGGATTTGGGATTGATGCATTATTAGCTAGGATTGGAAGTGTGGAAAAAACCTGGGGAGATATATCTGGGGCAAGGAAATTATATAATTAAGTTTTTGTAAAAAATCGGTATGATGGATTCCAAGCTCAAGGTTACTTCCATGATCACCAATCTTAAGAAGTTGAGAAGCTCTGACTCAAGCCTCGTAGATCCTACCACCTATCGAAAATTGGTGGGTTTTCTAATGTATCTGGAAAACACTAGATTGATATATGTTTTATTGTGAAAAATTTTAGTCAATTTTAGTTGGTGCTTCGACATGATCATTGGATAGATGCCAAGCATGTATTAAGATATCTATGTGGTACTATTCATCACTTCATAAAGTTTGATGCAAGGAAGTCAAGCTTGACACGTTATACAAATTTTGATTGGGGTGGTATTGAGACTGATGAAGGAAGCACTACCGTGGATGTTTCAGTTTGGGATCTGTGATGATTTCATGGATAAGTATAAAGTAATATCATGTTGCTTTAAGTAGTGTTGAAGTCGAGTATGTGGTTGCATGTGAAGTAGGAAAGGAGGTTGTATGATTGAGGAAACTTCTGCCATATTTGTTTTATAAACTTCTAAGTCCCACTGTGATAAATTGTGATAATCAAAGCATCATTAAGATGTCTAAATATCTCATGTTCCATGTAAGGATGAAGTATATCAACAATAAGTACCACTATATTAGAAGTTTGGTACAATATGGGATTGTGAAGCTACATTATGTTCCGATTGGTGAATATGTAACTGATGTGTTGACGAAGTATATTCCTAAAAAGAAGTTTGAATATTTGAGAAGCATGCATAGTTTTCTTTATATCATTGATTTCGTTAACAAAAAGTGTGTGGAAGAGACTTGAGGATGCATCTTGTGTGATACAAAATTCTTGGGAGGACATCTGGCTATCATATGTGTTGATATCTAGTTCCCAAAGTAGGGAGGGTGACATTGGTCATAAGACTTTGACCTTAGATTATGCACCTAGTTCCCTGGGTTGATGGTTAACAGGTAAGCCTAATGGTACTTAGAGAGGCTGAAAGCTTTAGTCCATCTTAGTCCCACCCAAATAGATTTCCCTAGTCAAGAATCTAGCCAGTGGCACCGTGTGTGCCTAAGTTCTTTGTAGTTCTTGTGTTTTAAGGTATTCCCTGTACTTCTACATACATGTATAAATTATGGATACCTCCCTAGTTAAGAGGGAGTGTTGAAGAATGTAATTAGGTATGGTCTTCATATTTATATTTGAGTCAAAGAATGAAAAATATTTTATTATTATTATTACAATGACTTATAAAAGCACCAGTTTCATGCTTGGGTCATCATTCTATAGGTAAAAGTCCCCATTGAGGACTTGTGGGTTTCATACTAAATCATAGGAGCCATTTCCCATTTAATGAGACCCTTCTTGGGCTTTTGAATCATGTAAAAAGAATTATTATTGAGTCAAAAATGTAATTTGTCACCTCCACACTAAGTCAGCCATAACCTGATGAAGTTGGCCTAAAAGAGGACAATTCAACCCACAAAAGAGGCTATATATACAAGAGAAGCTTGATCTATTTGGACATCAACTCAACATGTTCGATACACATCAAGTGCAGACAAAGTGTGAAGTTAAAGGAGAAGAAGGAAGAAGTGCAAATCAAATTTTCTGGGCTCTCTCTCTCTCTCTCTCTCTCTCTCTCTCTCTCTCTCTCTCTCTTATGCGAAGTTACTGGGATATTTGTTGGATCGAAGGTATGATGCTGGGAGGGTTGAAATTATGAATATGATGGGCTGAAGATTATGCTGCTGGAAGGCTGAAATTTTGGATTTTCTAGGTCGAAGTTCTACTACTGCAAGGTCGAAGATCTAGATCGAAGTTGTTGTAAGGAAGGGATAACTTGGTGGTTGGAGGAGATACGTTTCTAGGTTGAAGAGTCTTAGATTATCTCTTATTAGCTACTAAAGGAAGAAGTTTGACTGGGTTCTCCCCTAGATAGGGGTTTCTTCCTTGAAGAGTGCCTACATCTTGTGATCTTCATACACACATAATTTGGTAATTGCTTGACGAAGATAATATAATAAATAAATAAAAGAAGTCAACATAATTCACAAGTAATTATCAAGAAAGAGAAATATAACCCTTATTCTACTAGCATTAATTTATCACCACTATGCATCTCCTTTCACAATAATGTTCCCACAATAGAATCATATTCAAGAGCATTAGTTACAATAAAGATAATAAAAGTGATTAAGTGATATGAAGATTTAGAAAATGAGCACAATCACATCACAACCTTATCCTCTTCATTAGTTTATGGTGTGTATTTTCCTTCATAATTTTTCAATGATTTTGGTGTGTCCTTTCCTTCATAATTTTTACAGTTTCCTCTTTAAGTAAATTTGATTTGTTAAGGATTTTGTTATATAAATACTCTCCATTCTATTCCAAAAGCCTGTTATTGTTTCCTCTTCCATAATATTTGAAAGAATGCCATCTACTAAACATAACTAAATGGTGTTGAGATCTCTTTCATCCAGATCTGCTCAATCTTCATCATCATACTTATACTATCTTCTTTTTCCATCCAATGCCATTTTTCATCCTAGTCACATCAATAAATCTTGTATCTTGAGCTTCCACAATTTGAAGTTATTGTTAAAATAGTTATTAGAAAAGTTATAAAATAAAATATAAATGATGTAATCAATAGATACTATGAGATAAAATAAATAGCATTTGCATATCAATTTTAATATTTATAATAAATTTTGGTGAAGAGTCTTTATCATATTGGCAAACAATCACACTCTAAGATGGGTATGACTTTTAATATTCGCAAAACTAAAGTCATGATAATTATATCTAAATATATCACATATAATACTTTCATATGTGACATAAAATACTTGGAGGGAGATCCTTACAAATTATCTTGGAATTGATATCCATTAGAAACCCAATTGGAATTATAGCATGAAAAGGATAAATAGATGATGGAGAGATTATTATGGGCTTGAAAACAATTGTAAGCCAATAGATGCTTAAATATGGGATTGAAAAAAAATCTTCTCTTTGGGACTCTCGTCACTCTTCTTATTTTATATGAATGTAAGGTTTGGAGTTGTAGTATCTCCAAAGGAATATCGAAGAGATCCAAAATAACTTTATAACATGCAATCTCAAGATGAAAGGATATATTCTCTATCCATTATTCTTAATTGAAGCAAGATTTCCATCATTGAAAGCATGGCTATGACTAACCTAGAATATCATGATTAATGGAAAATTTCCCTACCCTATGCTCTAGTTGAGGAAAGTCATTGCCCCACTAAATGTATGACTGTGAATAGGCATTTAATTTCTAAGAAGAACGTAAACTCCATGGAAATATGCCTTTGAATTGTTTGGATGATGATTAGCTTTCAACAAAACTATGATGATCTTGGAAAGGCTTTTCGAGAATATAAATAAGATGATAATGAATTCTTAATGAACTCTTACTTTTTAAAGATCCGATAAACCATATCAATCTTAGTGGATATTAATCATCATTATTATTATCATATTTTTATTGATATAAATCTATTTTCTTATAGAAATTATGTATA
>APFE030472561.1:91436-101442 GCA_000404065.3 Pinus taeda | reverse complement strand
AACATTCATATTATTAAAAAATCATTAAAAAAAATAGAAATTGATTTACAATTAGAGTAGAAATAAAGAAGGCATTCATGAAATAGATTATAGATGATAAAAAGAAAGAAATCACTACCTATAATATACTGCTCTTACCAACAGTTTCACTATGATATAGTAATCTTTACAATATCGCTTTAACGATATTTGAACACCCCAATGAAACTTCAACGAAATATGAAAGAGATCTTAAATTGAGAAGATCCGTAAATCGAGTAGACTTCGTTATCAAATTGAAGTATTTGAAAACACAGGTCAGTATTTTACAATTAACACTTTCAAGAAAAGTGCACCAAACTGCCCCAAAACATTCATAACACATACCATCATTAAGCAACGCAAAAGGCGACGTTCTTCTAAAGAAGATTGTAGATTTCACTGCGGCCTTCTCAAAATTAGTGGTTCAAAGGAAATAGTTTGGAATTTTCTGCTGTAGCTGTGTTTTTAACGTACAAACCAACGCGAAGCTTCTTCTCAATATATGTATCACAATTCTTTCTGGACAACGATCGCACGTTGTTTGGACTAGTTCCAAACATCATGAAACTCGGCTCCACTAATGCCTAACTTTTGCGTGGCATTGCAAAATCATTTTGAATCACTCGATGTTTATTCAATGGCCAAATATCATTCCCCACAGAGACCCATAGAAAAGCTTAGCCATCCACGACATCAGAATACACAATATCGGGAATTGAAACTCCATCGACATGGTTCTGCATCATTCCAAGGATCTACGACGAAACGTGGACCTTCAAGAACATCGTCGGTGAAGTGTCCTATATCGAAGTCACCAAGGTCGCTCAGAATTCCGGTCTCCAGTTAATTCACTTTCTTTATAATATCGGTAGTATATGGAGCCCACAATTTTGCCCATAAAATATTAGAAATTTTGGTACGATTTTGAAAAATTTAATATTTTGTTTTAGAAATTCTAATAACAACGGTCAATTTTAAATACTTGAGGTTATTAAATTTTGGTACGATTTTGGAAAATTCAATATTTATTTTGGAAATTCTAATCACAACTGTCAATTTTGAATACTTTTAAATACTTGAAGTCATTACCACCCTTAAAAACTATTCTATTCACTAACCGATCAATACTATCCTTTTATCAATAAACCCGAAATCAACATCCGTTTGTACCATAATTACCAAATTCGCAAAATCACGACAAAAAATACTAAAATTCCCCTACGATTCAAATACCAAATAATTGTACAAAAATAGATATGTTCATAGAATAGGTGCTTAACATAGTGAATCAGCTGAAAAAAATTACATAGTTCATAATTTGGGCTGATGTATTGTTCATTGGCTGGGATAGTTAACGGCATCACCTCACTAAACACAAATAGATTGATGCTGTATGGCGGATGTATTGTTCATTCGCTAAACATAAATTGATTGTGAGGTATGCATGCAGGGAGAGGTATGCATGCAGGGAGAGAACAACAGAAATTGCTGCGGTATGGCATGCACCTAGAGAAAAACAAAAAAAAATATTTTTAGGAGATTTATGGGTTAATTAGATTTTATAAGTTAAATGGTAATAAGACGAAATGTATGCTCAGAAGAAAGTTGTAAAGCAGAGTTACTAGCATTGATGCTCTGGCTAGATTTTTTTTTCATGTTTCATTTTTTCTACCCACAAAATCTTGTTTCATTTTTCCACCCACAAAAAATCAGAAAATTTACATCTCAATCTCATGGGGAAGTCGTAAACAAGGTTTATGAGCATTGATGTTAAGACAGATCTTATTCTTTTACTCCGTTTTTCCCACCCACCTAAAAGGAAATGGAAGTATCTGTAAAATGAGAATTTCTATTTTTCAAAAAACAAGAGATTAATTTTCTACAAAATAAATTTGAATATCAATTTTTTAAATAGAGAAAGATTTTACGAAATCATGGAAAAAATATAGGTTTTTCGAAAAAAATATATGTTTTTGGAAGGAAGTGGTGAGTGTAATTTATTTTTTGTGAATTTGATTTGGAAGATTTCTTATTTTATACGGTTTAAGTTATTTAAAATTTAAAATAATAGAATTCCACCCACAATAGAAAGAAATGGAAGTATATGTAAAATGAGAATTCTTTTTTCAGAAAAAGAGATTAATTTTCTATAAAATAAATTTGAATATCAATTTTCTAAATAAAGAAAGATTTTACATCAATATCTTTTTGAAATCATTGAAAAAATATAGGTATTTGGAAAAAAAATATATGTTTTTGGAAAGAATTGGTGAGTATAATTTATTTTTTTAAATTTGATTGGGAAGTTTTTTTATTTTATACGGTGAAAGTTATTTAAAAAATTTAAAATAAACTAGAAAGATGATAAAATTCAAAATAAATTAAAATGTAACCCAAGAAATGTTCAAAAAATATATTATCCATTTTCTTCATGATTGAAATTTTTTCATTCAATTTTTTTTAGTATCTATCAATTAGATAAAAAATATATTACCCATTTCTTTTCATAATTGAAATTTTTCAATTCAATTTTTTAGTAGGGTGTCAATTAGATTTGGTATCTATAGCTTGCACTCTCAACCCAGTTTCATATTCCAAAAACTTTATAACACTAAGCATCATCTTGCCCTCGACCTCATTAACAGCATCAGCCTCTTCATTGTTATCCATTTTATCGATCTCCTCGAGAAACGCGATGAGATCACCGCCATGCCTCAGCGTTATTAAATTTGATCATCCCCGCAACTTCTTTACAGTATATGATAGCTGGCAATGGATAGATGACCAGAAATCCTGCATGATATTGGAAACTTCCTATCAAAAACAATCCACCGCCAACGTCTTATTTTTAAAAAGATCACTGCCATGCCTCAGCGTTATTAAATTTGCTAGCTGGCAATGGATAGATCACAAGAAATCCTGCATGATATTGGAAACTTCCTATCAAAAACAATTCACCGTCAACGTGTTATTTATAAAAGCGTTTTCCATTTTGTGCACTTCGTTGAAAGGGCGTTGGGAGGACACGCGGAAGCGTTTTTCAGTTTGTGCACTTCGTTCAAAGGGCGTTGGGAGGACACGTGGAAACGCAGGTCGCTGTCGAATTCATATTGTCCAAACGAACAAGTTGCTGGAGAAATAGAAGGAAGAACGACATTCTGGGTGTCATTCAAAGTGGCCCCATTTCTTATTCATGATGCGACCGTTTCCGACATTAAGCAACTGCGGCTGCTTTAGCATTGCGGAAGAAGCTCCACAAAGCTAACTACGTAGACAATGACAAATAGATTAAGCAACTGTAGCTGGTTTGGCATTGCTGAAGAAGCTAGACAAAGCTAACTACGAGACAATGACAATGAGATTGGGCAATCCTTATCCAAATTCCGTTTATTTTGGGGGTAATTGAATTCATTGTTCTGGTACTTTCTAGTGGACTTTTCTGAGATTAACTGACCAGTGCCAGCGCGACAAGGCTGATTCGTATTTTGCAACTGATTGATTCCAACTGTTGCCAACTCGATAAGCCTGACTACTCTCTTTATATCTGATTTGGCATTAATAAACCAAGATTCTATGTATCACTTCTCTTTAATTAATAGACGTTCCCAACTACAGACCTGTTTCAAAGATTTTGCCGTGGAATTTGTAGGATTTGGTTGCCGTAGATTTTTTTAAATTTTCCCAGAGACATTACAAACCAATTGGTATTGAAAATTGTGTTAACTCAATCCATGTGTACAATACCAATCTTCTAACTCCGAGTCCTTTTCAACTCTCGGTAGATGATGCGCGTGTGACATTGAAAAAATCGAGATGGCGTGTTTGCATTCACGACCTACAATCACCCACCTTGATTAACGTTGGCGGCGCCTCTCGCAATGCATATAACGTTGGCGGCGCCCCTCCCGATGCATATAACGTTGGCCGCGCGTCTCGCAATACATATACATTGAATATACTTTTAAAAACATATACTCCATCTTGGTATGTCCTTCCAACCTTTCCAATGTTCACTCTCTATTAATCGTCACGGTTGGAGTAGGTATGGTTGTAAATTTTGTGGGGATAGACATGGACTGCACCACCTGTCTTGCACCATTTTATTTCGATGCTTTCTTTACGGGAAACAAATAAACAAATTAATTGTGAGATTGGTTTTATATGTTTTCGTTGAGATGTTATTAGTTTTATATATTTAAAATAAATGATGATCTATTGGTTATGTGACTGCATATTTTGAAAATTCTTGCAATGATCCACTCCATAATGCATCAATGAACTGATGAGTATGAGAGTATGATGTTGGTGTTTCTTCAGGTCCGGAGATTATGATTCCAATATATTGCACAATTCTATTAAAACTGGATTATAAATATAAAAATAGATATTATATTCTCACAAATCATATATCAAGACATGTGCGTTCTTTGTGCAATTCTAACAAACACGTTTACTTTCTAAATGGGCAGGCACCAATCCATAGAAATGTTTGAAGAGACATGTCACCTTTTACTGGAACAATAATATTTTAAGATTTACAAGCATATTACATGAAATTGCTGGTATGAGCTTTGGAATTGCTGTCATGAAAATTAAGATTATTATTTACAACTTTAAATTACTCTCAGCTAGCCGAATTAAAATGCAACTCAAATGCGATTCATTTATATTTAAATTGTTTGTAACAATACTAATTTACTAGATAAATGAAATCAAAATTATTTTCAAGATGCGAAAGTTGCATAAAATACAAAATTCTAAAATAAACGTATATAAATATAAATATAAAACAATATTCCGTTAATCATCTAAAAAAGTCATTCTAAACAGTTCGTTAAAAATTATACATATTATAAATTAAATAAATATAATACTAACTCGACAACATACTTAACAATATTATCACAAATATTATATAGGTAAAGAAATTTACTATGAGTTCAAATGCATTTTTATAGTAAAAGTAAAATATATAGTTAATGGATTCAATGCTTTTTTTTCTTATATATAATGTACATTTTCATTTGATAAGATGCTCAAAATAATCTATATTATAATATAATAAATATATTTTCCTTGGATTGATTTTGATAGTTTAGAAAATCGATAAAGGAATTTAATGTTTAAAAAGTGGTTGCTTTTGTTTTTCTTCTCATTGGGAATTAAACAATTTGGTGCATAGGAAATGGTAATAAAGTGAAATTGGGATTGGACCCATGGCTCAATTAAGCACTGAATATATTGTGTCAAACATTCTCATAGATTGGTTTTACTAAGTGGGTTGTTATGTTCTATTAAAATATAAGGCCTAGACTCCACAAGAATGGGAACACACACGATGGAAAATAACTATTGATTTAGGCCTGGTAGGCCAAGCAACTAATTTGGAATCTTATATCAATATTCTCATTTCAAAATTTATCAGTTAAGGGAGGACATAGAATATGATCTAGCATCATCCAAAAACCTTAGCAAAGGGGAATTCACAAATAAACTGGGTTAAGATTCCTTCACTAAATCTTAGTTTACATATGAGAAAGAAAAAATCATAGTAAAATCCATTATAGAAACTCCATGGTCCCCTTAAGTGCAAACTCACTTTCTAGTTGACTATTAACAATAATTTATTAATGTGGGATGATCTCATAAAAATGGGCTGGGAGGTTCAAAGTTGCTATCCTTTATGCAAATCTTCGAATGAAAATGCTTCACATCTCTTCATTTTTTGTTCATACAAAGTGCATATAATGTCCAAAATGTTAATGAAGATGGTCATCAAAAGTTCTTAGTCAAATATAGGCTTGGAATGTTTGAAAGCATATGGAACCACTAATCCATGCAAAGTGTTTCCATATATAATATATATATATATATATATATATATATAATTATAATATATATTAATCCTTTGGTGGGCTATAAAATTTAGAATTATCTACTCAAAAGACATTCCAAATGAGGTTATTGTAGGATTGATTGTCAAATTATTCATAGAATAAAAAGTTGACCCAAAAGCTCTAAAAATGCGAGTCCTGTCATGCCCCCTCTTATCCAAGGATTCCCATGGGACTTTTCTTATGGTGCCTCATAGGGTGATCTTCCCAAGTGTGGTTTCAATGTAGTTATTTTCCTCTCTTAATTAGTCTATCTATAATTCAAATATACTCACGGTCATTAAACAAATAACTGAGAAAAAATCATTGCATTATGCACTCTTATGGCATTTTTTCAGTAAAGCATTTCAAAAATCAAAACTAGTAATTGATTGGGCCAACAACAAGGTCTTTGTTGAAAATATTTATATTTAGCAAATCCTAGAAGATACCAAAGAATCACTCTCATCCTTTGACTGTTTTTCCTTTACCCGTATACTCAGAGAACTCAACTCCATCACATATGGATTATCCAAGAATGCTCTAGATTTACTTGTTGGGCATTTTCTACTAACATATTTTATTGATGGGGTGGAGCATGATAAAATGATTATATATGCACAAAATGATATATATTTTGGATGAGATCTATCCTATCTAATGTTAGTATGGTCAAAGATAAAGTGGTGTTGTAGCAAATAGTGCAAGTGTTAGCCTTTCCCATTTTTCATTTATACCATATATATATATAGAACAATTCAACATAATCTCTTTTGCAACCATAATAGAGGATGTAAATCCAATCTATGTGGAAAAAAATATCCTATATCAAAATTTAATAGTCAAAATATCTCATTCAATAAATATATATATTATTAAAACATCCAAAAGAGTGCAAATATATAGTTCCTAACTACAAATATGTTTAAAGGAGGAAGTGACAGTGAGCCAATGATGCATCAATCACTATAGTATGGACTTTAGAAATATATATATATTATATATTTTTTTTATATTAATTAAATAATTTATATTTTATTTTAATTAATTTTTAAATTAAATATATATATATATATAACATCAAAGATGGTGAATATATAGTTCCTGACTACAACATATGTTTAAAGGAGGAAGTAATAGTGAGCCAATGATGGAACAATCACTATAATATGGCCTTTTTAGAAATTAGTAAGAATATTTTTTTTTCAATTAATTAATATTTGTCTCTATGTATTTTCATTTTAAAAATTTGGACGATATATTTTCACTGCATGGATATGTTTTTTTGAAAATTGAGAAGATATAAATAATTTTAAAATGGGTTAAATTTTTAGGAAAAAACTATGATAATATTTTGAATAATGAAATGAAATTTTATAAAGATTTTGGATAGATGATGATCAGATACATTCTTAAGGCACTCTTAGATGTTAATTGATTAGTTCAATTCCTTTCCCTATTTAGGTGTTATTCTTGGACATGACCATGATCTAACCTCACCGTTGTCAAACTTACAAAAAAAAATGGAATGTAACTCTATAATTTTTTTTATTGTATTTGTTAATTTTTATTAAATTTAAGAATATTTTATTATATTTGTTTTTAAAAATGGGATAAAAGAATCTCTATAACGCCATTATCATTAACCAATTTCTAAGTGAGTTGTATGGAACATATTTAAAAGGAAGATTCAATGTTTAAGTGAAGAAACAAAAGTTAAATGACAGTTTAGATTTATGAGTTCTCATTTAACTGTATACTATCTTTTTAGGTTATAGTTTAGATTTATGAGTTCTCATTTAACTGTATACTATCCTTTTAGGTTATATTAAGTTTAGAATATTGTTAGGTTAGATTTAAGAGTTCTCATTTAACTAAATGTATACTGCCTTATTAAGTTTAGAATCTTGTTAGGTAAAATTTATGAGTTCTCGTTTAATTGTATATTGTCTTATTAAGTTTAGAATTGTGTTATGCTTAGGCTTATTGTAGTGAAGTGTTGCAATAGCAAAATCAATTTCCTTGTATTTTATTGACTTTATAAAAAAATTGACCTAGTGCCCATGTCTACTTTTGGAATAAGATAGAAGAGCTAAAAGTTTTTTTTGGAGTTGAGAGATGCTACAATAATTTTGCACAAACATTAGCACAAAATTTAGGAACATTATGAGATTATTAGTAGAAATTAGTTACAATATAGCGGTTAAGAAAGTTTATACATTCTCCCCTATCTATTTTGACGTATACATTAGGGGGTTGTTTGGAAGAAGTAGGTTGTGTTATACTAATTCTAACTATTATCATCATTATCCTTCTTCTTTATGCTAATAATGTTAGTTTTATGGAAAGAATTCCCTATGATCTCGAAAAGTAAATAAAAATTATCAAATATTTTTTCTTTACTATGTGTATAACATTTAATATTCACAAAATAAAGATTATGATAATTAAATCCCAAGGCTCACTTATGTGAATTTTATGCATGAAAACAACATCCGGAAGAAGTGATTTTATACACCTATCTCAAAATCAATTTGCATCACAAGCCTAGCTCTAGCTATAACATTAAAAATGAATTTTGTATGGTGGAAAAGCTTATAACAGACTTCAAAATATTTGTAAATTAGTAGACCTTCAACTATGAGTTAATCAATAAATCCTCTTTAAGACTCTCCTATATTATATGATTATGATGTTTAGGGTTGCAACGTTTCTAAAGAATCATGGAGATAGATAGAGAAAATGGAAAATTACTATGTAATTTATAATCTTAAAATTAAAGGAAACACACCCTATCTTATCGTCCTCATAAAAGAGATAATTTTATTCCCTTGAGTGTGTGACAATGGATATGTATCTATTGTGCATGAACAAGATTAACAACATGGAAGAAAATATGTCTCCTAATATTGCTTTAAACTATTGTGAAGTCACATGTAGCTTAGCTAGGGTTGACATAGTCTTGGTTAAATAGCTAGGAAATAAAAAGAGGTCAATATGCATAATAAAATAATATTAGAATTGTTACTACATGTATAATTAATAATAAATTTTGTTATGATAAAGAATTCAAGTATAAAAGAAAATTAAAATACTATAAGGAGGTGTTCAACTCACATTAGAAGATCAAATGTATATATATGTTTAGAATAAAGTAAATAAGAAAACCAATAACATTTTAAAATAAATACAAACTTCACAAGCAACATAGCATTGGATCATTCCTAAAACATTATGGATGGAAAGAAATTTCCATTTTTGTGTCACTATGAGGCTTCATGATGAAAACACATTCTCTTATAATGTCCACCATACACCTACATTAAATCACAGTTTCAAAATACACAATAAATCATGATTTTTCTTAAGATTTAGTAAATTGATTTAGTTTTTATGAATATTAACCACCATCATCATTATCATAAATAATTTATTTTCTAAATATTAGTTTAATAATTTTTTTTCCAAAATATAAAATGGATTTTATATTCCAACTTCTCATCCACTTAAAATTTAAATTTAACACAACAAAATATATTAATCATAAGAATTTAATATTTTCTTAAAAATATCATTTTATAAGGCGTCTAACTAAGGGACATTTTGTTTTTTTTTTCAACAATATAATTTTGGGTGATATTTTGATTTCTTATTGTTTAAAATCCAACAACTCAAACTAATTATTCTAAAAATCTTTACTAAATTTTAGGCAAAATTGTCTGAAAAATGCCTAAAACACGGAAAAAACATCTATTAATTAGACTATGTATTTTAGGTGTAGTTAAACTAATAAATATTTTGTCATTTTTTGGTTCAAATCCAACAATACAATTTCGGGTCATATTGTGATTTCTTCTGGTTTAAAATGCGTTTTTGAGTGCATAAATGGATTCAACACCCTGAAAAACCATTAAAACACTTGGATTTTGTAGACTACACAAATCAGACTTATTTTTCTAAAAAATATCTATCAGACTTCATGAGAAATTGATAGTAAAAAATGTTGAAAATGACCAAAATATCTGTTAGTTAGACTACATTCTTTTAGGCACAATGTAACTAATAAACATTTTGTTTTTGTCTTATTTCACCAGAATTTGGCGATAAATGTT
>APFE030472561.1:74352-85674 GCA_000404065.3 Pinus taeda | reverse complement strand
TTTAAACTATTGTGAAGTCACATGTAGCTTAGCTAGGGTTGACATAGTCTTGGTTAAATAGCTAGGAAATAAAAAGAGGTCAATATGCATAATAAAATAATATTAGAATTGTTACTACATGTATAATTAATAATAAATTTTGTTATGATAAAGAATTCAAGTATAAAAGAAAATTAAAATACTATAAGGAGGTGTTCAACTCACATTAGAAGATCAAATGTATATATATGTTTAGAATAAAGTAAATAAGAAAACCAATAACATTTTAAAATAAATACAAACTTCACAAGCAACATAGCATTGGATCATTCCTAAAACATTATGGATGGAAAGAAATTTCCATTTTTGTGTCACTATGAGGCTTCATGATGAAAACACATTCTCTTATAATGTCCACCATACACCTACATTAAATCACAGTTTCAAAATACACAATAAATCATGATTTTTCTTAAGATTTAGTAAATTGATTTAGTTTTTATGAATATTAACCACCATCATCATTATCATAAATAATTTATTTTCTAAATATTAGTTTAATAATTTTTTTTCCAAAATATAAAATGGATTTTATATTCCCATCCACTTAAAATTTAAAATAACTTTTTTAACACAACAAAATATATTAATCATAAGAATTTAATATTTTCTTAAAAATATCATTTTATAAGGCGTCTAACTAAGGGACATTTTGTTTTTTTTTTCAACAATATAATTTTGGGTGATATTTTGATTTCTTATTGTTTAAAATCCAACAACTCAAACTAATTATTCTAAAAATCTTTACTAAATTTTAGGCAAAATTGTCTGAAAAATGCCTAAAACACGGAAAAAACATCTATTAATTAGACTATGTATTTTAGGTGTAGTTAAACTAATAAATATTTTGTCATTTTTTGGTTCAAATCCAACAATACAATTTCGGGTCATATTGTGATTTCTTCTGGTTTAAAATGCGTTTTTGAGTGCATAAATGGATTCAACACCCTGAAAAACCATTAAAACACTTGGATTTTGTAGACTACACAAATCAGACTTATTTTTCTAAAAAATATCTATCAGACTTCATGAGAAATTGATAGTAAAAAATGTTGAAAATGACCAAAATATCTGTTAGTTAGACTACATTCTTTTAGGCACAATGTAACTAATAAACATTTTGCTTTTGTCTTATTTCACCAGAATTTGGCGATAAATGTTTAGGAGATATTAAGATCTATTATTGTTTGGATTGTCTTTTTGAATGGATAATTGGATTTAATGCCTTGAAAAACCACTCAAACATTTGGATTTTGAAAGTTACATAACACAAACTTATGATTCTAAAAAATCTATGTGGGATTCTTGCAAAATTGATTGAAAAATGCCCAAAAAGGGACAAAATTTATATTAGTTAGGTTATGCTATTTTAGGAATAGTCTAGGATATACTTTGAGTGACCTTGTTATTTCTTGTTATGCAAATGTGATTTTGAATGCATAAATGGATTAAATAACATGAAAAATCATTGAACACTCGAATTATGTAGATTACACAAATCAAACTTATAATTCTATAAAATATCTGCCATATTTCAAAAAAAAAATTACCACAAAAAAACACATGAAAAAGGGGAAAATTTTCTATTACATAAACTACATTTTCTTAGGTACAATATAACTAATAGATATTTTGGCCTTTTTCATCAAAATTTGAAGATACAATTTTGGGTGATATTGTAATTTTTTCTGGTTTAAAATGTTTTTTTGAATGCATAAATGGTTTCAAGACCCTAAAAAACAACTCAAACACTCAAATTTTGTAGATTACACAACTCAAACTTATGCTTCTAACAATTCCAAATTTTGTAGTTTACAGAACTCAAACTTATGCTTCTAACAATTCCAAATTTTGTAGATTACAGAGCTCAAACTTATGCTTCTAACAAAAAGGGCCAAAACATCTATTAGTTAGATTACACTTTTTGACATTTTTCACCAAAATTCAACAATAAAATTTTGGTTGATATTTTGATTTCTTGTTGTTTAGAATGTGTTTTTGAATGCAATTCAAATATTGAAAAACCACTAGGAAACTCAAATTTTACATATTACAAAAATCTTATTCTAAAAATTCTTTACTAGATTGGAGACAAAATCAACCAAAAAAATGTTTGAAAAAGGGCCAAAACATCTATTAGTTAGAGTATGCTCTTTTAGGGAAATTTTAAGTAATAGACAGTTTGGTAGTTTTCACTGGAATCCAAACATACAATTTGGATGATATTGTCATATATTGTTGTTTAAAATATGTTTTTGAATGCATACATGGATTCAACGCACTAAAAAGCCACCGTAACACTCAAATTTTGCATATCACACAACTTAAATTTAAGATTCTAAAAACAAATCTAGCAAAATTTGGGTTGAATTGTGATTTATTATTATTTAAAAGATGGTTTTGAAATGTATAAATGTATTAAATACCCTGAGAAACACAAAAACACCATATTTGTAGATTACACATCAAACCTACCATTACTAAAAATTGCCTAAAAATTTAGAAAAAATATAAATTGAAACATTAATATATCTAATAAATTAAACTACATATAAAATTTTCATAACGCATTTTTCTGTGTGTGGTGTGTGTGGTGTGTGTAATATATATATATATATCATTCCAAATCCAAAATTTTCAAAAACCAACTAGTGGAAAAATATTTGTATGATATGATAAAATCTACTCATATCAATCATGTTAAAGTTTCATTATCACAGTCAATCCCAGAGTTGGTGACTGTAAGACAACTATAAATGTAGGGCAGTCTCACACTTTGGTCTGGTAGGAGCCAATTTAGTCTCCTTAGTTGCTATGTTTCTCTTGCCCTAGCTTTTCCGTTAGTTGTGCCTATTGCCATGTATGTATGGATTATTGGTTGGGTTGTTCTTTTACATGTCATCATGAGGGAGTGTCATTAGCCTGATTTGAAGGCATTTAATAGCTTGCACTTTTTCGTCCTCCTTACCTGATAAGGCATGGCTCTATAATGGGATAAACATTGTTAAAATAGTAACGAGTGATGTATTATTATTATTTTTAAATTATGCATTATAAAAAAGGTTTATATTAATTGGTTTATGGTTAACTATAATTTTCAATAAATTATTTAACCCACAGAGGGCTTAATACATATGTTTTGGCTACTATCAGAGATCTCATGCATAATAAATATACTGATTCATTAATTGGTGGTATCATGGCTTCTTTATCAAATGGTCATGTACGGTTTGATTTCCACCCAAATTTCTTAGTATATGTGTATGACGAACACATTAAGGAGATCCTCCTATTGCAAATCAAAACTAGTGGTTTTGATATTAAAAGAAAAAAGAAAAGACATTATAGTTCATACTAGAGGGTGTTTCAGGCAGACCAACACATTATATCTAGCCATTCTTCATACACCCAGTCAAGAGTCAAAATCTAACCCTGGTAATCAGCGATGCTCACAATCAAAAAATTGAGCATCAGACCATCAAATGGGAAGATCTCAGCTTTCTTGAAAGCTGGGTAGCAGATCTACCTCAATTGCTCAAAGTTCAAAGTATCACAGCTGCTCAGATATAAGAAGGGCCAGCTAAAGCTACTTTTTCCTTCCCTAGAATATCTACTTTGGATTGAAAAAGAATACAAGAAGCTTGTCAAGCCAAAAAATATCACATAAACTCAAATCATATTTCATGTCAATCATCTACTTCGACATCTGTAAATACTCCATCTGTAAGGTGCTCACATGTTGATTTATTTGAACTTGTTTAGTTATTACATTTTTCCACTCTCGAAGTAAAATGTCCTATCTGCCAAACAATAGTTTAATTACAATCTCTCGCAAAGCTTGTTCTCCACACAAACCATAATCCTAGGATTAGTGAAGCTCCTCCTAACACTTCTACAAATTCCTGCCCAAATCCTAAATGTACAGATATACCATTTCCTCATGATACTATCATGATGATACATGACTTATCGTTTCTTGAAAATGAAGATCTACGTCTTACTGAAATGTTTAGTAAAATGTGTCGTCGTGGGACTTAGCGATATGGTTTAGGATATCTTGAACAACTTGACAGTATAATTCCTTCGTCAAAATTCTAAAACTTTTTTCCTTCAAACTGCAGAAAACCATCAAAACCAAAGATGTATAAATTTTTCTCTCTTATGGATGGATGCCCAAAGAATAGAATTCATGACAAATGGATGAAAAATATGCTAAATTGGGATCTGCATACTCATCATGAGGCCCAAGAATTTGGTCTTAGTATAGCTGCCAAAGAGAAAAATACACTTTCCCTACAATGGAAAAGCTTTATGGAAAACACAAACTCATGGATCTCCTTTTATACCTCGAGAAAATTAGGAGACCAAACAAAAGTGCAAATGGCAAATGCAGAATCATCATCTACACAGAAGTATTCCTGGACAGCTTGTGATGGAAGCAAACTAGAAACTAATAGTACTTTCCCTCCATTCAAGGGAATTGTGCTAGGAGAAGCAGAAAATACCGCCAAAGCCATTCCTTTAGTGTCAAAATATGATTTATCCCTAGGGATAGATGGAAGCATACAGAAAGACAGTGACAAATCAATTGGACAAACTCTGCAATTAAAGGGCTTGAATTAATATGGAAAAAACCATTGAGCAAAAGTAATGCTCTGATACTATACAAGTTGTTGTAAATAATGTAAACAAGAACTTGAATGATATGAATTTTTCAGCTTTAGTTTTGAAAGGATTTGCCAAAGAATCTTCAGCACAGATAAAAGAGATGTGTAAAAGAATGGATTCGGGACTGAAATCCACTGAAGATCTCATAGGATAACTTTCTGAGCATTTTGAAAAGCTCACTATAACTCCAAAAGATAAAAACATCCCCACTTCCATGTTGTTTAGCCATCATGTGCCCACCCAACATGCAATGAAATCTATAGAGAAATTCCTTCTTCTCTTCCCCAAAGAAACGCACGAAGAACAAGATGAGTCTCCTAAAAAGTATATTTGTTCATTCCTAGAAGACATATCCAAAGAAGAAAACCTGACTCCTCGAGTCACCATCTTTTTCCCATCTATGAACCATTGTCCAGTCAATACACCAGATATCTAGCTTCTGATATTAGTGGAAAAGGCAAACTTCCTGAGACACATACTTTTCAGTCTAGCTCCCACAAAGAATGGAATATAGATGGACTAAGTGCTAGTCAAATAAGGCAAATGATTGATAATATGTATACTAAATACAAACTGATGTGTATGAGAGGAAAGTCTGAAGTTGAATCATGTAAAACCCTCATACAATGTTTCACAGGCACATTACAGAGATGATGGGAAGTAGAGTCTTCTCCTACTCTATTTGATAAAATGGAAGCAGAAGTAGTCAAAGATGAAGAAGGAGATATATTCCATAAAGAGGATGGAGATCCCCAAAATAACATGATAGGAGCTTTAACCTAATTTATCCTTGAGCACTGGTGTGGGGCCACTGTTGAAATTGCAAATAAACATGAAATGATTCTAATGAATCTAAAATGCAGAAAAATGTCACAATATGAAGACTTTCACAGGGATTGGACTCAAAGAATTTATGAGGTTAAAGACAACCAAAACGCCTTATGGAAGCAAGTCTACTTAGCAACACTTCCATCTAAATTTGCAGAATATATCCAAAGGCAAGAAGTTTTCCAAACATTTTTTGATACATATACATGGGGAGAAGTATATTGTAATGTCACAAAAGAATTGGTAGGCTTATGCACTAGCATGAAGGTAAATAAGTCTCTATAGAAATTATCTTGACTACTTGATAGTAAGTCTATCTGCATCAAATATGGATTATCAATTTATTATCCTATGGTACAGAAAATAAAGATCAATTTTTTTTTTAAGAAAAGACAAAAATAGCCAACCAGAAATATCCCTGAGAAAACAAGAAAACATCCTAGAAAAGGGTATTACAGGACCATACCCAACACATATTATTTTGCGGCAAAGGATATTCACCTCAAATCGCAGAGGCAACAAATGATCACTTGTTGGCTATGTGGAGAAAGCGAACATACAACAAATAAGTGTCCTAAGGGAAAAGAATCCAGAGCAAATAGAGGAAGGAAGTCACAAGAACAATTCCTCAGAAGAACTCAGAGATAGGTAAGAAGACCACTAATTCAATTCAAAGAGGAAGTAGATTTGATGAAACAAGACTGTTGTAGTTCACGAGAATCAACTGAGTCTAGAAATTCATACCTAGATTATAGTGATGAACATATAAACATGCACATCCAACAGTGTGATTGCATAGATACTGACGAATGTCATTGCAGTATCTCTAAAACTGAATCAAACTTTGATTCAGAAGAATAAGATGAAGAAAATACACAAAAAGAAAAGGTGTGTATGGCACATACCGTAGATGGTGATGAATCTAAAGTACTGTCAAGCATCAAGATGCTTGTAGAAAGAGAACTAAAAGAAAAACTCCTAGAAACATTCTTGCAAACCATGCATAGACGCACTAGTAGTTCTTCAAAAGGTACCATCTCTAAATATTTGTTTGTGGATGCCTCTTATGAAAAGAATACAAAGTCTTTTCAAGGAAACCAACAACATACAAAGTCCAGATCCTTGACCCTAGGGGAAGTCAACCATGAAATTCATCATCTAAAGAAAGAAATTGTTGAGCTCAAAACAAAAATTTCAAAAATAGAAAAGGAAAAAGAAACAGAGCAAGGAGATTATCGGATAAATCCCAATGTAGAGATTTTTGAAGGGAAACAACATGAGAATTTGGGATTTGGGAATATGAACATAATGACAATACAGCATCAACAACATCATGTGTTGTTAAAAATAGATATCCAAGGAGAAATCTTCACAATGAGAACATTAGTAGACTCAGGAGAATATATTAATTTTTTGAATAAAAAGCTAATCCCTGCAAAATTTGGACGGTTGCACACAGGCAAGTTACTGGAGTAGGAACACAAGAGATCAAATATGAAGTTCCTAAAGCCACAATCTGTTTCTCAAATTACTGTATGAATGTAAAATTTACAGTCAACAATATTCCCATAGATTGTATCCTATGAAATGTTTTCCTAGTTGTTGTTGAGCCACATGGGACAGCTAGATTACCATATGGTAAGGCTAGTCATTTCATATCTGTCCCTCACCATAAAGGATTTTTGCAGACTATTACTCTGCCATTTATCTCAATGCCCAGGATCTCTACAATGGTCCAAACCATGTAAGAAGTATGATAGCACAAAAGATAGAAGAAATGAAAGAATTCAACAATTCCTTAAGGATGAAAGAACAACTCCAATCCCTCAAATTGAAACACAGGATTTCAGATCTAAAAGAATATCTTGAAAGACAATGTTGTTCAGAAAACCCAGTTGCTTTCTGGCACATGAAGCAGCACATAGTCCAATTGCCCTTCAAAGAAGACTATGCAAAAAACCCTTGCAAAAGTCGGGCAATTCCTATGAACAAAGAATATCAAGTATTATGTCAAAAAGAGATTGCAGATCTCTTAAAAATAGGGTTAATCACAGAATCTAGCAATGTCTGGAACTGCTATGGATATTATTTCAACAAGCACTCAGAAAAAATTAGAGGGGTCCACATATTGGTTATAAATTACAAACCTCTAAATACTGTCCTAGCCGATGACACATATCCAATGCCCCACAAAAGCAGTTTGATAAGTAGGATAGCGGGTGCCAAAATCTTCTCCAAGTTCGACATGAAATCTGGTTTTTGGGAAGTTGCCATACAAGAAGAAGATAGGTCCAAAACTTCTTTTAGTATTTCTGCTGGACACTATGAATGGAATGTCATGCCTTTTGGTTTAAAGCATGCACCATCCAAATTTTAGAAGATAATGAATCAGATTTTTAAGCCATACTTTGATTGGCTTATTGTGTATATAGATGATGTACTCATCTTTTCAAAATCTGTTGAAGAAAATTTTAAACACGTTCATAAATTCTCATAGATAATAAAGAATAATGGTCTAGTACTAAGCAAGAATAAAATGGAGTTGTTTGAAACAACCATCAAATTCCTCTACCATAGTTTTGAAGATGGGAAGATCACACTACAAAAACATGCATTAGATTTCGTCGATAAATTTCCTGATGAGATTACAGATAAGACGCAGCTACAAAGATTCTTAGGATACCTAAATTATGTCAGTAGTTTCTATAAAGGGTGTCCTTCGAACTGAAGCGTACTGAACCAGAGGTTGAAAATAGAACCAATTCCATGGACTGAAGAACATACTATTGCAGTTAGGAAAAGTCAAGGTAAAAACTTTACCCATTCTCTATGTTGCAGATGAAAATATTCCGAAAAGCGTAGAAAGTGATGCCAGTGATATTGGATGGGGAGGAATTTTAAAGCAAATAAAATATGGAGAAGAACAAGTCATACAATTTTCCTGAGGAACATGGGATTTGGCCAAACAAAATAATTCAACAATTGAAAGGGAAGTCAAAGCGGCTTGGAAATGTATTGACAAGTTCGATCTCCACCTTGTACACAAGAAATTTTTACTTAGAACTGATTCCTCTGCACTCAAAAAAGTTATGACAAAAGACACTAAAAAGTCTAGTGGATCCAAGTTTGCTAGATGACACGCATTGTTTGCAAATTTTGATTTTGATGTTGAGCATATAAAGGGAGAAAGGAACTATCTACTATATTTCTTGAGTCGGGAGTATCTAAAAAAAGAAAATCATCTAATGGTTATTGTCACTGAATGGGACCCTACAACACAACAAAAAAAACATAGAAAATATCCAAGACAACACTTCATGGCCAATCTATGTAGAAAAATGGAAACACACCCGCCAGTTAAGAAACACCAAAGTTATGAATGTAAATTTACAACCTCATAAGGACTTACAACACCTTGTACTAGAAAGAAAGATTTACCCTATGTCCAACACTTGGATACATGATATGGTGTATAAGAATTCAATGATGTATTCAAATCTTTCAGATGAAGAATTAAGGGAAAGTTTTCATGATATCAGTCTGATATAGAATGAGGGAAGCAACATAACCAAAACATTGAATAAATATTATATTATCAATAGAACCAGATATCCTAAACACCCTGCAAGAATAATGTGTCCATAAAAGGATCTGAACCTTGTATTTCCTGACACTGTCTATAATTTCCAAGGCTATAAAGATCTATGGTGGGATCTCTTATGCAAAGAAGAAAAATCAGAAATACATTACACATTATTAAAATTTGGACCTATCTTCATCACACAGTTACTGTTACAACCAACTTGGTTACAAGAATGGTGGAGATGGTATGGGATAAATAAGATTGCTATGGATCCAATGTACTTTGAAAGAGACTTTCAAAGTGATTGCTAGGAGTGCATGGAGTGTAATGGCATGGAATGTTTTCGCCTTCCCTATAAGACTATTGCAGACCTAAAGAATTTTTTTAATGATCACATATTAGTCTACTTCATGAGAGGACATCATCATTGATTAGTCTTAACAAAAGTAAACCATTAGGTTATCCTCGGGAAACCAATGATTGTATGAACGATTCATACAAAAGCATGGGATACTAGTGGAGCATACCACCATAATAATGGTCGATTCGCTGGTACAAATCCATTGGGAACATAACTTAAAAGACTCCAAGGGTTCTCGTGGGCTCCTACCGAAAAGTGTCCACAATGTACAGTAATGTTTGTCACTTGACTTTGATAGTGACCGATTTTGGTTGGATTTTACCTCAAAATATCTCCACATTGTAAATATCTTTTCCATAGGATTTGGAATAATTATGATTTTTGAGACTCGACACATCTTTGACTTTTGCAGTTACTCAGTACGATTGTCTTTTTTGGTGTGATTTGATCCATATCTCAGAATTGATTTTACCTTAAAATATCTCCACATTGTAAATATCTTTTCTATAGGATTTGGAATAATTATGATTTTCAAGACTCGACACCTCTTTGACTTTTGGTGTTACTCAGTACGATTGTTTTTTTTGGTGTGATTTGATCCATATCTCAGAATTTCAGTATGATTGTCTGATTTTTGTCCCCTTCTCATCCTATAAAAAGATAGAAGTAAGGCTCATTGGGGCATTCAGAGTTGGAGAGTCTTACAATGAGAATCTTGTTGTTCGAAGTTTGAGATAATGTTCTTGCTCTACATCTGCGAACATTTGTGTTCCATCTGCTTGCATCAAGAAAAAAGTCTCTTTAGAGTTGAGTTTGAAATACCTACGTATCAGGGCCTAACAACCTTGGTAAAAACCTAAAATAACTGAACTCATAATATATCTCTAATTGAAATTCCTCTAAATCTTCCAGCATCTTAATTAATCTTTCTCTAAATCTTCCAGCATCTTAATTAATCTTTAGAAACCAATAAAAAAGAGAAATGTTTTTAAACCACTGCCAATGAAATTATATTTTTTTTTTAGCTTTTTGTTAAAAAAAAAAATTATTTTCATCTCTATCACTCTATAAAGATGGATGGAATAATTTCCAAAACAGGAAAATCCAATTTTAATGGATTTTAATTTTAAAACAGAAAACATAAACACATTTGGTGCGGCATTTTGGAGCTATAAAATATGGCAGGAAATCCCAAGCCGAATTTAAGAATGACACATGGCAATTTGGCACATCTAGTATTTTGATAGATTTCCCCAAGAAAATGGGAGGCCCGTTGTGAACTCACGCAGAAACAACGGCAATAACCTTCAAATTTGCACTTACAGACCAGCAGAAAGGAAGCTGGAAACTACATATGCGATTTCCGAGATGGAACCTTCAAATATGCACTTAGGGATCAGCCGAAGAAAACCTTCAATCTACACTTGCGATTTGCCAGATGGCACTTCTTGAGGCAAATTCTCGGATCTGTCACTTAAAGCGAGGTGGCGGCAAACTTATTGTAAGCTTCTGAAATCATACTTTTAATAAAATTAACTCTATAGAAAGGAGCTTCCGTTAAACAGAGAGCAGAGTCTGATAAGTTCAAATCGATAGCAACACAAATCTCTTCGCAACACAAGCGAGAGCGCTGGGAAACCCTAGCTACCGGAGGAGCTATACAAGGTTCATTTAAATTGATCCAAATTATCATTAATATTTTTAAAAGTCAATTTGTTTAAAAAAATTCTAAACATATTGTAAAATTAATTAGGTTTTTTTTTTAGAGTTTTTCAATCTCTCATATAATTATTAATAATGATTAAATAGATAGAAGATTTATTTTTTATAGAATATTTCTGTT
>APFE030472561.1:0-74262 GCA_000404065.3 Pinus taeda | reverse complement strand
GATCAACCATCTTGTTGAATGTTTGTTTTGAAAATATATATGTTTATCTTATATTTTAATTCATTTTATTAGTATTAATAATAATAATTATTATTATTTTATACCTTAGTGGATCATGTCTTTACTCCAGATTTTATATCTGCTGAAATGTGGGTAATCTATGCTTTTTTACCAACAAAAGAATCTCATGGGGTGCCAAGGAAGTAATTAACATACAAATTTCTCAATGTCATAAAGAATCTCATTGGGTGCTAAGGAAGTAATCAACATACAAATTTCTCAATGTCATATTTCTATGGTGCATTCAATCAAGATGGATCATGAGGTGAAACTTTTATCCTTTATCTCAATGAGCATCACTTTCTAAAGAGTAAGATTGGTTTAGGCAAGGGTTTCAGCAACTATGTAAAACTTCTAAAACTACTCCTTTGAGGTCAGGAACATAATTTTCAGTCTATACAATTTACATAATTTTGAATCTAGTCTATACAATTTACAATTTTTTGGGCACTGACCGAATGAATTCACTAGTTCAAGGCTACTCAACTTTTCACTATTTCAATGCTACTCAACTTTTCACTAGTTCAATGCTACTCAACTTTTTCACAGCCACACATTGTTTCCTAATGTTCAATAAATTTTACAGTTAAAACAATTATTTGACTATGTATCCTACTTTCACGTCTATAGGGAAAGAAATTTTGAAATTCTGATGTCTTGTCTAATAAGGCAGGTTATAGAACATACTTGTGGGAGGATACATAAATACTAACATGAGCCTTTTATTGAAGCATAAATTTTGAGATCACTACAACTTTGGATATGGTTCAGAATGCATATTTTACAACAACAATTCATTTTGTTTATTTTTTGAGGATCTCTACTAGCAAGCATGCATATTACATAAATACTATCCTGAGCCTTTTATTGAAGCATAAATTTTGAGATCACTACAACTTTGGATATGGTTCAGAATGCATATTTTACAACAACAATTCATTTTGTTTATTTTGTTTATTTTTGAGGATTTGTACTAGCAAGCATGCATATTGTATTTCTCATATCTTTCTGGGCATTTATATGATGGGCATATTCTAATTTTTGACATTGACACGTATAAACTATATGGACTGTTATATTTTTTTATGGTTGAGTTACACTTGTTTTCTTCTCTGTTTTATGTGTTATGGACTATTAAATGTATTTGTTGCATCTGTTATAGGTAGCTTTTCATTTTTTAATAGAAAATTATGTTTTTTCTTCAGAAAAATAATAATTATTTTAAACAAAGTTATTTAATTTAATTAATATATATAATAAATTCAAAATAAATGTAGCTATTTATACCATTTTAAAAAAATTGTAGTTCAAAATTTACTTTTTAATGAGCATGATCATACTAATAGCATATTATATCACTTAATATCTACCAATAATTTTGAAAGTATTACATTATATCTCTTTATAAAGAAATTTTATTTACATTTTAAAATATTAGTTTTAAAAATTGAATATGAAGGATGATTATCAAAGTATGACTTTTAGCGATTAAATAACCGATACGATGTATTATCAGGCAAATGATCCCTAAAATATATACGATTCGACTACGGATTAGAATAAATTTCCGTTAAATATCTCATCGTTAACATTTTGACAAAAACGTACACGAAACTAGGCGAAAACACCAGTGAAAAAGACAAATTATTAAAGCAGCCCAAAACTGCGAATCAGAATATAATTCTTCAGAGCACGGTCAAACATTTTATCGTTGAGATCTTGACAAAAGGTGCAGGGAAGTACGCTTAAACATTCTGTGAAAATACAGAAATCAGAAATCTTAAAAAAACGCTAAATTAGATATGAAGCTGATGAGAAATAAAGTTTCCACGTCAAATTTTTGAGTGACATGTTACACACGGCTTCAAAACTATGCCAGCACAAAGGAAATAGTCGAAATAGCCTACGACTAAAGCTACATTCTCGGCTTTCAGTACACTTTTAACTTGCAAACTGTGCAAAGTTTCTTCTTCATAGATACGTTACAAGCCTTTTTGGATGGAGCTCACAAGTCGGATGGACTACTTCCAATGTCCATTTAAAGCCAAATATCATCCTGCCACAACGACCCATGGAAAACCTCCGGAGTCTCAACATAGCAATTTACGGTATCCTGATACATAATATGGGGAGTTGAATATCCATAGATATGGTTCTGCAGGATTCCATGTTCATCAGCAATAAAATGGTGTAGGAAGAAACCATACTCTCCCCAAAAATCGTCGTAATATGGGAAGTCCCCTATATCAAACGTCACGGAGGTTGCTTCAGAATTCCTGTCTGCGCTTAATTCTCCTTGTTTATTTGAACCCATATGTTCAGTACTACTAATTTTATCCGTGGGCTCGATATTGTTATCTGTTTGAGTCTTTGACCCCATTTCATCTTCTAGAGAATTAATAACCACGCTGAGCCCCATCTCGCCTTCGACGTCATTCATAGAAGTTACATGGATATCTTCTGGACTACCGTTGTTGTTATGCACACTATCGATCTTGTCGAGAAAGGCCATGAGATTATAGTCATGCCCCAACGTTCCGCTTGTAATTCGTTTCGCGTCTGGCGAAGGCAATCCACTATTCAGATATTCATCTCTTCCTCTCTTATTCTGTGAAATTTGAGAGAATGCAGCCATCTCTGCTAACAAATGCTGTCAATAAAACATAACAGATACAACCATAGAGGTTCTTGTTTGTATCAGTGATGCATCTTTCTTTGGTGTTTGGTGTTTGAGAGTGAATGTAAAGAATGGGATTATTAAACCTTGCAACCACCTAACACTCAAAGTCACCGCACACAAGTTGTTTACAAATAGCTGGCAGTGGATGGATCACGAGAAATCCGATATGATGTGAAACTTCTAAGGAAACACGATTTAATATGTTGTTTTAAAGAGCCCGCAAACATAGAACACACAGTAATCCGAATCATTTGTTCAAACAAGCAAATTGACCACATTCGGAATCGTTCGTCTCCGACCACTTACGAGTTCCGACGCGATGCGACAGTTTCGCAAGGCACTTGAAGCCACGGTTTATGTACTTTCTCGCACACATTGCCGACCATGTCTTCATTGCTTACATTCTGGCACGCATTTCTTATGCTATCAGACTATAGATAGCTCGGCAAAGCTGACTATGGTCGACATATTTGATTCGGCATTAATTATCCATCTATTTTAGAAGCGATTAAATCAATTAATCTATTTTACAAGTGATCGAATCCACTGTTCGATACCCTCGCGATGTTTTATTTGGCAATAATCACCCAGAAATTCTATGTATTTTGGATTGAATTTATCATAGTTAATAAGACACAATGTTGATATCAAGCTTGCAATTTCAAAACCCCCTTTATCGTACTGCAAGAGTAATTTGATCATTTTATATTCTACTCAAATTTTTGTGAGTGTTGGTGTTTCTTTATTTCCAAACTTTTTTTCAGTGTTGGTGTTTCTTTATTTCCAAACTTTTTTTCAACTATTTTTGCATCTTTGATTTTCATTAATTTCATTATGAGGATATCTTGTTTTTTTATTAAGCCATGTTTTATAAATGATTTTTAATAAACTAAAGAAAGATGAGAGTTAAGAAACTAAAAACTATTGAATTTTTTTTATATTATTCATTGGGTCATGTATTAGGTCAAAAATAATATATTGGCTTCCAATTTCAATCATTCATTTTATTGAAAATATAAATTTCTCATACCCAATTAACTAACCTTAATATATTTCACTTCATTTGATATTAATCACAAATGTTTTTTATGTATTTTGCAAAATAATTGAGTAATTTTAGTTTTTCTTTAATAATGATAAAATGGCAATAATGGTTCAACGAAAGTGTGTGAAAATTACATATTTTCCAATTTTCTTTGCACAACCATATTTTTTTATCAAATAATATTAAAATATTTTGGTTTTTTTTTTTTGAATTTAAGAACTTTGTATTAATCAAGAAAACTCTATGATACATAGATAGTCTTGTGCACATAGAGGAAGTTCCAGGAAACAAATCTCCACTTACACCAACCTAAACTAATTACATACATATGAAATTATATCTTTCAACCTTCTCAAGACTAAAAAACCTTCCAAACAGGAAAACATTGTAACTCATATTTAGGCCATGCCCATAACACCATGGAAAACACCAACTGAGATGCTTCTCGCTCATGCATCATTTCCCATCTCAAAGGGACAAGGAAATGACCTCAAAGGAATCATTACCACCATCCCACCATTGAAATGAGAACCCCATCATCAACCCACAAAATAGTAGACCCCTAGTTCCATGTCCCTCCACTACGAGAAGCCACGTAACATAAAAACTCCTCAATAATCAAGAAGCACCAGTAACTGGAAAAATACCATAACCAAACCGAAATACATGGTTGCGACTTTGATATGCCGCCATAATCCCAAGAAATAAAGGCTAACATAGGGCCAACCATAGACAAAAAAATAAGTGACTAAGGAGGGAGTCTAGAACCATCATCCACCATCTAATTTCACTTCTCTCCATTAAGGCGAGGAAATTTTTTCTAGAGCACGAGCACTTGAACAAGGATCTCTAGTGTCTCCTCCATATGACTCACAGGGGACATGTCTTTTCATGTGCATAAGGCAGGCATGAATTCAATCTGTCAGAGTCCTATAGCGATAGGATTCATAATTCTGAATTCACTGAGGTTAAGTCTTGTAATATTTTACATACCTTTGCTTTATGCAAATGTTTTCCATATTAAAATTAAAAAATGTAAAGAGGGTATGCCCTAAAAGAAATATGAAAGGACAAAAAGAATAAGCAAAGGTAAAAAAAAGTGAAAAAATATGAACCCCAAACAAAAATAGATCATGAAAATGTGCAAGTCCAAGTTCCACTGTTCTTTACTTACTGTCTAAAATAATGGTTGTGTGCAGCGTGTCATACATGCCACAAACCATGATAGTCAGACTATTTAATCTTGACTACTTCATGCTTTGAATTTTATGTTTATAGTTAGAGAATAAAGATCTAGCCAAACAATTTAATTTTGGCAGATAAGTAGATAGTGAGAGAAATAAAAGGAACTCATTAGTTTAATCTGAGCCCTTGGAAGATATAAGGTTAGAAGTAGATAGTTTAATTTTCAAAAGAAAAAGGAAAGAAAGGGTCTGCTAGCTTAAATGCACCCAACAAAGTGAAGAAAAAATGTTAGGGTAAGTAAAAGGGTAGGTAGAAAAAGGGTTGCAAAAATACAAGCTATTTTGAGGGATAAGCACATTTGTCATGCTTAATCATGTGTTTCAGTGTGTAGGAGCAGTTATGAAAGAAAAATGATGTTCACAATTTCATTTTGCTAATTTCCCCTCATTCCATTTCACCCCTAATACATACTTACTAATTTCCCCTTTTACATCTTCATTTCTTATGTGAGCCCATTTTCCTTCATTTTCACTCCTACCCCTTGGTTTCACACAATTCCCTAGAAAAATACCCTCCTAACTCATTCCCTTACCCAAGAACCCTTTTTCCCTAGTTTGAAACCCTTTCCCATGCAAAAAATCACATTCCCTTGATTAATTTCCCTAAAAACCCCAAAAAATCCACCAAAACCTCTTATCCTAACTATCATTCCCCCTACCCCCTGCATTACTTTATTAACTCTGCTACAATCTCATTTTCCCAACAAAACCTTGGCCCCGATTCATAAACTTGCATTACATTTTAATCCCGACTTATCCATTAAATAATTACAAAACCCTTGTAATTAAATTCGTGGGCCCCACTAATATCTGCCCCCATTTCCTGTCATGAAACTCCACCACATGATGGTCATTGGATCTTGCACCCCCAGATCCTATGACCCTCGCTCATATCGCGCCCATTCATCTCCCAACCTTTACTAGCTCGAGAGCACGCGATATGAGTGCTATTGCTCGGCCCCCCTTGGGTTACGTGGCAGCACCACGTTAAGTCACGTGCTCTTTAGAAAATACCACCCATCACTCAAAAGTGGTGTGATGGCTCCCTAAACCGCCTCCCCACCGAAAGAAAAAATAGCTCACTATTCACTAAACGAGTTTCTGTGCCAGTTTTACACTGATGCCAGTGAAAAGGCCTCAGACCCCCATTTTCACCCTTTTCGCTCGTTTGTTCTGCGAAACCGTCCTAAGCTTTCCTGTCCCCCTTGAGCTTCTGCAACTAGTTCTGACCACCAATTTCCTCCGAAAAAAGCTCTGGAGGCCTAGTTCAGCCCT
This sequence comes from Pinus taeda, assembly GCA_000404065.3. NCBI lineage: Eukaryota > Viridiplantae > Streptophyta > Pinopsida > Pinales > Pinaceae > Pinus > Pinus taeda. The sequence continues at coordinate 67,958 of APFE030472561.1, read as the reverse complement.
CTAGTGCGCTGTTGAAGCCACAAAACCCTCAACAGCCACCAGTTTGCAATTTGAACCTCAAACTCCAAGTATTTGACAACAAACCACCAACAACCCTCTCAAATTCAAAAGCATAGAATAAATTCAAACATTAAAGTAATTGAATTTAATAAATTTCCATTGAATTGAGAGTATTTCCCGTCAAATACCAAAACCGCTATCCTACAAAATTGCCATTACCCTATCCCTATACTAGAGTTGTTAGGATTTCATTTCCACAAGCTGTATAAGCCCAATTCCCATATTTTATCACAAATATGGTTGCCCAGACCTCTCTGGATGTTAGACTTGTCTCAAACCCTCACCTAGACATTGACCTTTTGGCCCTAGTAGACAGGGATTTCCAAATCAAAGACACTGCTATTCCAGGCCACCTTCTGAGAATCCACTGCCGGAGTAAGGATAGATTCCTAAACCATGTTGATGGCATCAACATTTGGGAATCCAATTTTCCCAAGTACATATTCCCAGAAGTTGACCCATTCTCAGACATTATACATTTTTGTAATGCCTGTTATATTCTAAGAAAAATGGCTATTGTGGCACCAAACCATGAGTTATTATTCACCAGTACTCCTGAATCTATCAACCAGATGCTGCAAATCCAACCTAGTCCGCGGTTGACCCCTTTGTCCATTGGAAACCTGTTGGAGCTGTAGATCACACTAGACCCAGTCAAAATCAAACAAATTTTCCAAAATTTCATCATTGAGGAACACCATACTCCTTCAAACATTCCACCCTATGCTGCCACCATTGTTGCAAAGACCGGAAGGCACATAATCACCATGCTCTCACACATCCTAGGATACACATCATATGAGGATGTGGATGAGGTCATCATGGCCTTCCTGTCTATTTTCACTCTAGGCAAGCCTCTAGCAATCATGTTTGATTATGCCCAGTTCATTGTAGATAGAATGCATTAACAATTCACTAGACTACCCACTAAAAGAATTTTCAGATACTCTTTAGTGTTGTTTCATATGTTATTGTATTACCAGACAGATAAGTTCCCTTTGAAGATCCAAAAATTGAACACCAAGGGAAAGGAGAGATCAGTCATCTACTGCACACCCTTGGTCCACAAGTTTTCCACAACATTCACCTACAAAGACTTCATAGACTCCTTTGTATACCCAGTCATGATCATGCTGACTTCTAGGACTCAGCCTAGAATTAGCCTAGAGATCAAGAGAGTACTGCAATTGGCCAAGAACAACAAGGTGGGAGATTGGTAATTGTACCAAAACCACACTGAGATCATAATTTATGGTTGTGAGCTAGCCCCCTATAGGTTGCCCAAATACCTCCCTATGAGGATATATGCTCTAGAATACTTTAGACAAATCATTAGCTCTAATGAAGTCCACTTCCTAGCTTATAGGAAGAAAACCCAGTTCAAAGTGAAAAACCTAATGGGCCCATTCATTTGCAACAACAGAGAGGCTGGACTAGAGTCCGACAGGATACTTCAACTAATGAAATTTAGAAACAATTTCATGCGGCACTATGACCCTCATGGGGTCATAAACGAGCTCAGACTCAAGGTCAAGTTGGGAGCATACATCCACCACCCAAGGTCTGACATTGAATATTTTTCTAACCAGGATGAGTAGGTGGAGAACACCTTGATTGACATGGGCAACACTGTTGTGGATGTAGAGAACACACTTATTGATTTGGAAAGACAATTTGATCACAACTATTTCTTGCAGGCTCCAGAACAAGGGGAGCCAATGAAAATTCCTCCTATCATACAAACCCCAGTAAATGAACAGAAGAATCCTAAGAGGAGCAGGGATGAGGCATCTAGCTCTGCCATGGAGACTACTGATGAGCTGCTTGAGCCAAGCAAAAGGCCTAAGTTGAATCATGTGCCTGAACAGGAGGAGAACATTGCATCAGAGGAAATAATTGACACTGAGGCAATGGGATAGAAAGGTAAAGAAGCAGCTGCATCAGAGGAAACACAACAAACATCAACCTCCAACACATAGATTATAGATAGACAAAAGAGTATGGAGGTTTCTTCCTATGTCAGGCCAGCTGACAAGGAAAAGGACATCAAAGACATATTTAAAGAAATAAAGATGAGGAATGAGAAACTAAAAGCATAAACATATGCCAAATACCTCAAGCTTACACCACCAAACTAGACTAGACTAATGTCACCCTTTGACATCAAAGAAGGAAAAATGCAGGTGTCATTTTTGCAGCCCATTATACAGCAGCCAAAGACCTCAGCAGACTAAAAAAAGACAAATTCTGAGGTCTTGGCCAAGGATGTTCATCCCATTGATCAGATAGAATTTCACAACTAGGCTGGAGAAATGATCTACTCCACCCTCACAGCAAAGGCCATGGCTGCTTACAAGCTGCAGGATTCATTGGACAATGTAACAGCTCAATTCAAATTGGAGAGAGCCTTTTCACAGGCTAAAGACACCATGATAAATTCCTTGGAGGACTTAGTTATTGAACTGGGCCATGACCCAAGTGATGTTAAGGCCACAAAGAAACTGATCAAAAAGAAGAATGAGGACATAACAACCCTCAGGGAACAGCTCAATTACCTCATTTGCAGCACCCATGAACAAAAGAAGTCCCGGAAAGCTAGACCAACCATGAGGAAATGATGCACTTAGTGTTGTAACTGAATGACCAATTAAAGTAGATGGAAAAGGAGTTGGATAGCTTGATTTAGCTCAAGTAAGATAGTATTGATAATGCTCCTACAACTGTCATTCCAACAGTGACCATAGTTGTCCCTTCTACTTTGGCAGCAGCATTAGCTCCCGCTGCTCCAATGGCCACTGCACTACCAACATCTACACTGACTACATCAGCAACAAGATCAATAGCAACAACCTCCACAAGCGATAAAGAAAATAGGTTGGACAAAGCGATGGAAGAAATGTCCATTCAGACCATTGAGATGAACAGATTGAAGGAGAAAGTCACCAGCCTGGAGACAAATTACAGACTTGCCTAGATCATGCATAAAGAAGAACAACAAAAGGCTACCAGGATGACTGAAAGAATCAAAATCCTGGAGAAAAAACTAACACTCAATGAACCTGTAGGTAAGGCTAAGGAGCAACTATGGGCCAATATCATTGACTCTGTCAATGATATTTTGACATCCATCTAGGTCATTTTTGAACAAATAGATTTAACGAAGCAGGCTACAGAAGCCATTAAAAGGGTTAAGACAGAACTTAGAGATATGTCAGAGGAAGCAGCAAGAATAATCCACTTCCTCAACTCCAAGAATAAATATGAGCTGCAAGAACTGGAGATACCTGACAAGACAGGTACAATCTTGGAAGTTAGAAAAGTCCTCACTGAGAGGAATTTGATTTTAAATTTAGAATATAAGTGTCAAAACATGCAAATAGCCATTTACAAGTTCATGGCTAAGTTCAAACTTTTGGAAGGAAAAGGGAATACCTAATCCTTTAGTAATAAATGATAAGTTAATGGCACATGAGGATTATAATAAGAAGATCAGGGAAGTGGCCAGAGAATAGGTAATCATTTCATCCATGAAGGGCTTACCAAAAGGCAAAGTGTTGTATCAAACTTTTGAAAACTTGTTTTACCTCCAACATGAGGTAAAACACTTGTTAATTAATAAGCCTACTTTTGCTAAATATACAGAGGCAGATGAAATATACAGAAAAACTCTCAATATCCGATTACTAGATGAGGAAAGATGGGAAAAATTGAATGGTTTTTGTAGTAAATACACATTAAAATATAAATGTACAGTAAAAAGTAAAAAAATATAGTGAAAGGATATTGACAGGTCAGTAAGGTTAAAGTGTATCAGATGAAAGGATAAAGTAAAACAAAACATCCAGCCTGAAGACCAAATAGCCAAGCAACATAAAGGGCAAAAATATCAAAGACAAAAGCCAACAGAACCTAAATAACAACAACAACAAGGAATAGTTCAATAGTTGTCTCTATCTTCTTGCGTGAAGATATTTCTTTTTCCTAGATTAGTTCTCAATGCAGTTTGAGATATTCTGTAATTCCTTTTGCATAAATACTTCATAATTCAAACTATTAGGTGTGGATTATTTTACATTTGTAGAGTTACTTTGATTTGAAAACCTAAGGGTTATACAAGTACCATTTTCAAGTCAACAAACTAGAGCATGTAATAAAATAATTTCGCTACAAGATTCATGAGATGAGCTATTTGCAATGAAGTTACCTTCTTATGTGTTTCACAATTTTAAATGTGTTCTAAATTTGAATGAATTAACTAGAGATATCACTCAGAAATTATTTAAGTACACTCTATTTTGCACAATTAGTCATTTACATGTTTTCCTCTGATACCTGGATTTGAGAACCCTTAATTGCTCTCCCATCCTCATTGACTTCTTTCATTCCTTCCAAAGTCCGGCCTAGGGAACCCTTAATTACTCCTGTTAGTGTCAGCATTTGCATACTTTGATTAGGGATCAAAATTTGTCCTTTTCATTTTCATTTTAGGAGTCCCATACTGAAATTTTCACATCATTTCGTTAGGTCATGCAAAACTGATCCACTGATGGTTGTCTTCTCTTCAGAAAATCTAAATTTCTCCCTCATAAAGTATCCTTGCTGACCCTTCTTCAGGTTGACTTCAGTTATGGTTTCATGGTCAATTTGTAATCATGCTTTCATTAGGTCATAGGGCATGTTTTCATTAGGACTTAGGGTTTCATTTCCAAGGTCAAGAGCCTGATTTTAAAATGTAAATAAAGGTTAGCAAGGGTATGAGGATGACGAATAAGTCAAGCATGTTGACTTGTAGGTCATAGCCACTGAATAATTATCTTTTAACCTAATGTTGAGTTTATTTGTATTTCTTATGCAATTTTAAGTCACTCTATGTAATAAATGATCCCAGCTGCATCGAAGCATCTCTCCTTGCTGCAAGAAAAAGAAACACTACAAAAATTAGTTCAGGTATAGAATTATCCACCTGCAAAGACACAAAGAAGAAAAGGCATTAAAAATAGAGTTTTGAAGAAGGATAAGAAACATTAGAAAATGGGTTTTTTCAAGTGAAAAATCAAAATCTACTCCTATTTAAGCTCTCACATTTCATTTTCAAATTCATTGTTCTCATTTGGCAAGCAAGGAGTCAAAAAGTGAGAATAAGAGGCAAGCTTTAGCGAGTTTTTGGCGAAGGAAGGTTGCCGTTGTGCTTCTGGAGAGTGGCACTGTGCTTCTAGAGCAGTGGTTGAGTGGCGCTGCGCGTTGGCAGAGCGACATTGTGCTTCTGAGGCAGGAAAGGTTGGCACTGCGCGTTCAAAGATTGGTGCTGCACATTGAGGCTGGTGCTGCGCATCTAAGAAATTTCCATAGTGTAATTTTACATTGGCGTTGCACTTCTAGGGTGGCATTGCGCGTTGAGTAGGAAGGCTACAAAAGCCTCAAAACTTAATACAAACCTCAAATTTTCCCTCTCTCACCTACATACAAGTAAGTGGTCCTCCATACCACATTGATCGGTTTGCAATTTAACTTTTAAGCTAAATTTTCCATGGCAAGTGCTTAAACCCTAAGTTTGCCCCTAGTTATGCCTAAAACCCTAAACCCTCATTGTTCCTCCTATCACTCACTACAGCTCTAAACCGTATCCCTATTTCCCTATCCCTTTATCCCTTTGTCCCTTTATCCCTATTCCATATTTCCCTATCCCTTTATCCCTCTTCTTCAAGGGTAATTTCTCAAACAAAACAAGCCCTCCCTCTCATTTCCTACTCCTTCATTCATTTTCTAGCCACAAGCTCATCTCCCATCCTCTCATTCCTAAAACACTTTCACTCATTCCATTCATACAACCTCAAGCCTTTCAAAGATGGACCAAGAAGACTGAGACTATGAGGAGGAGGAAGACACAGGTAGTGACACCTCAGCAGATATAACTAGGCAATAGAGAAAACCACACAAGGGAGGCAAAATTATCAGAGAAGAGCCATTAAACCTTAGATAATTGTAGGCCTCTCAATTAGATGTCACATGTTTCAGATATCTTGGCTGCTATGAGTTCTGTGAGCAGGTGGAGAGAGTTCAATACCACCCGGAGCTCACTAGACATTTTGTAGCTCATCTTTAGGACAATAGGGTGACTCTTGTTGGGGTAACATTCACAATTTCACCTTCCATCATTTCAGATGCCACCAGGATTCTGAATGTAGGGGAGAAGTGGTACAAGACCCAGGACTTGGATGAACACTACTGTGAACCTTATATCAAACCCCAGCACAAAAATGAGGTGAAGAGATATTTTCCTTTCAGATTTCTTGAAGACAAGTATGTCCCCATGATGAAAATCATCATGAAGTATTTCACTTGTGAGGGCAGATTCTCCAGGTTGTACACCTATCACATCAGGCTCCTCATGCATTTTACTAAGGTGAGGATGTTAAACATCCCTTACTTCTTGTTCAAGAATTTTGAGAAGATGGCTCATTTTGTCCAGAAGAAGCCATACCCTCAGCAGATGAGCAGTCTCTATCACTATTCCCTGATCAAGATGATTGTGCTTCATCATCTCAATCTCCTCAACATATCTTGGGAGACATTTATTTCTTATGACATCTTCAGGGGTCCCCAAATTCCTCCACTAGTGTCTCAAGAAGTAGGAGGAACTTCTAGCCGTATTTAGGTGGAAACAGATGAGGAGGCCAAGGATACTAGAACTATTGACGTGCCCGTTTACATGACATATTAGAGGGGCACAAGGAGATTATTTGTAGCTGATAAGCTAGTGTTTTCTCCATGGGATATGGAAGGTGCCTTGCCTTCTTCGTCAGCCCATAGGCAAATGCTAGCTCCACAAGATGTGGAAGGGGTTTTTCCTTCTTCATCGAAACAATAGGTATAGGTGCAATCGCTGCACAAAGGGAAGGAAAAGATGTCGAAGGAGAGGCTTGATGATGAGGAGGAAAGGGACTTTGACTTGAGTGACGATGATGAGTCGGAGCAACGTTATACTCATCATGGAGTTAAAATCATTGACTTAGAGGCTCAAGACGAAGAAACCATAAAAGACATTATCATACAAGAAAAGGAGGCTCAAGTACAAGATTTGGCGGAAAATTTAGAGAGGGCCAAGTATGTCATCACTTATTTGGAGAAGGAAAACAAGCAGTTGAGTGACAAACAAGTCCTCATCGAGCTGGAAATGCTCGAGGTAAAATGACAAAGTGGCAAAGAGGCACAAGTTAGTTTGGCTTCTATTGAGAAACAGATTGAAGATGATAGAGAGACTTAGCTTGAGAGAGTCAACTTGCACCTTGAGAAGCTGGTACATAAGGCCAATAGAAACAATTAGATGATTAGACACATGGCCTATCACTACAGGACCTAAAACAAGATTTGCAATATGAGGGTCAAGAAAATGAAAACTGGGCTAAGGCGGGCCTTGAAGGGCAAAAAGGAGCAGGATATGCTTAGGATGCTTGCTGAAGCTTCCCTGGCTCATCGTGACACATGATGAGGGTGCTTCTCGCCAAGTTTTGGCATGTTTAGAAGAATTTTTGTCACTTGCAAATTTTGGAATTTTACACACAAGAAAACTACATAAACGCACAATGCCATCGGCGTTGCACTTTTCCTAGTGGAACCCAATGAAGAAATGGTTTGAATTTTTGGATTCAGAGTGATGAGAACATGAACCCTAGCAAGTTTCAAAGTTTTTGGGGCAGAACGGGTCCACCAAAAGGTCAAAACACACCCTAAAATTGACTTTTTTGCCACATTTTGGACACACAAAAGTAGTCTTGGAAGAATCCAGTTTTTAGTGGTCCATTAAGCTTAAAATGTAGAAATTCTAGTGTTTTAGAAAGCAGACTTGAAGACCTTTCCAATGAGCTATCCTGAGCTCAATTTGGATTCCGGGAAGGCCTCCAAAAGGGACCTGAAAATGGAGCTACATGTTGGCCCAGTGGCGCTGCGCGTAGGGCAAATTTTGGTCAGGATGGCCATTTTTCCAGTTTTTGACTATGTTCATGGATTCTCTCTCATGGAGGTTGTTTCACCATTGTAAATGATGACTTGGCATGTAACTATGAGAGGTAAACAACAATAGAGAGTATATTCATTACCTTAGAAGTCAGTTTGAGCTCAAATGAATCAAATTTTCACTTTTAGAGGCAAGTTGTTGTGATGCCTATATTCCTGTTCCTTGTTCAGTATTAGTAAGATTAGCTCCTCATCTTAGGGATTCAACCCCTGAGGATGGGAGGAGGTGGAATTCATGTCTATGTCTTCTTCTTCTTTCTCATTGTAAAGGGTTGGACTCAGCTGGATGCTCAAACCTTGATTGTACACCTTTTGTAAGCAGTTTGATAGGAGATTAATAAGAATTGCAGCTATTTTTATGGGATCCATGTGGTATGGTGTTTTAGTACAATTTATTCTTATGTGATCATATGTTAATGTGTTTTCTATGCTTCTTTAATCATTTCATCACTTCTAGTTGAATGTTTTCAAGTTGATAGGCTGAATTCATTACATCAGTGCTCTGCCTTGGGAAACCATTCACCATTTCATCTTTTCTATAGTCTAGGAAGGATCCATGGTTTTCACATGCCCTTCTTAGCTTCTCACCAGTCCAAAACATCTCACTCCATCAAGCCCTTGAGTGCTAAAGCCTATTCCTACCTTGCCCAATTGAACACCCTACAATTTTTACCTAATTCCCTATACCTAAATTGTACAGCTCCTCCTAATCCGAAAAAACCCCTTCAAAAGTAGAATAAAAAATTCATGCTACTATACTTAGCCTAAAATCCTTTTCTTGATCTAGACATCTTGGCTGAGATCCTTATGGAGAGAGCCCTCTACTGGATTAGTAGGGTTGGCTACTTCGCTAAGCGTTGTTTGTGGTTACCCTGGCATTGCCTTCCTTTAGCCTGAGGTTCAATCCAGGTGATAACATAGTGGTGACCATACTGGGGAAGAAAGACTGATCACCTCGGTAATATCTTTCATTTGAATTCTTTAGCTTACGGATGATGAGTTTTAGAATTTACTAGGATGAATTGGAAAGTTGTAAACAAATATATAAAACTTTGAAATTTGAGTACACCGGCTTTGAGAAAGTACACTAGGGCCAATCCAGATCCAAACCTTGCCCCAGTAGTGGATAATCCTAACTTGATTTTAAGAAGTCTCAAAAGACAAGAAAGTTCAGTCAATCCCACACCTTCAATAAAAGTAGATTCTTGCCCCGATGAGTGGTTGTTTTTAGAAGATATCCCCTTTGATTTGTTGTTTGACCTTTCCCTATACAGAACTAGGTCTGAAATCACACTTGATGATATAGTTCTAGATCTAGAGTTTATTGCAGCTCTCGAAGTCCAAAAGGCAAACCAATCAATTGATGAGTATATCCTAAATTCCCCTCAATCGTCCCTCGCGACTGCTTAGATCCTTGAGCTTTTTGAACCAGTGTCCACTACCCTTAGTTCATCATTATTCCCTTCAACCTCTGAAGTTCATTCCCAACCTCCATTCGTACCTACACTTCCCCATCAACCTATCATTCCCCATCAATCACCCATTACTCCGAGTTCTCCATGAAATCCTAGTATATCGGTCCTTGCTTGAAATCCACCTCAAGTTATGGCTACCCGGTATGCACCCCTTGTTTTACCTCAGAATATTGGTTCCACACTTGCTGATTATCAAACCAAGATACCTTTCTTTGATGCCACTCAAACCATTATAGCTTAGCAACATGTTGATAGAATGAATGATTTCTTTGACCTCCATGAAGTAGAAATTAAAGATGTGTTGATGAGATTGTTAGTACAAAGCTTTGGAGGTGAAGTTCAAAAATGGTTCAGAGCTTTACCAACAACTTTTGTCACCACTTTACCAATCCTTCATAGGCAATTCTTGGATCGATGGGAGGTGAAGAAGAATCCACTTCAGATTTTTTCCGAGTATGAGAACATCAAAAGAAATGTCGGTGAAAGTGTGCAAGACTATTGTGTGAGGTTTAATGTAGTATACAATGTTATTCCTACTAACATTAAACCAAAGAAGGGATTGGATTTGCTCAAGTTTGTAGATGGTTTCAATGCCGATATGACATATCAGTTGCGAGAACAAGATCCTACCACAGTAGAAGATATGCAAAAGAATGCTGTCAGTGTAGAAGCAAACTTGTTGGCCAAAAGATGAAGAATTATATCTAAGAAAAGAGTGACCATAAAAAAAGAATCATCTACTTCAGATGTAAAGATGGATACATTGATTCGAACAATGGAAAGGGTGGTTGACTAGTTAACCATCAGTGATATACCTGAACCAGTGATTCAGAATCCAAATTTTAGAGGACAACAGCAGTCTCAATTATGAATCAAGCAGAGAGAACAAAAGGCACTAGAGCAACCAACACAACAACAACAAATCAGAACTGCCTTACAGCAGAATTATGTTTAAGGAATGGAAGAAGAAGATGACAAAGATCTGGTAATTGAAAGAAATCACTTTTTCACTGCTGATGGTATGCCTATATTTCTAACCAAACATGAAGAATATACAGAAGTTCTAGACATTAAAAGGGATGAAGATTACATCTTAGCAAATGATGTGGTTTTGAAGGCAGAATCTGATGATTATCAGCATGGTTATATGAATGCTTTGACTGCACAACAAAGACCATATTCTTTAAGGAGCAGAGATGTATTGATCAATCCCATTCAGAAAAGAAAGGATGTGCAATCCAAGAATGATTCCTTAAACATTCAGAAGAAAGGGAAAGAGCTTGCTAATTCGAGTCCCAGCAAGGTGTCATCAACACATATCACTACAAATGAGAAGAACAATCAGCAAAAAGATAGTGCATCGAAAGAGCATGCAGATAAGAAGGAAATTGGTGTTAAAGAGGTAGAAAAAGTTTCATCCTTTAATTTAGAAAGTGAAATTGCTAAATTAAAAGTGTCCATTCCTTTGATTGAGCTGGTAAGGAATAACAATTATAAACACGATGTATCTAGAATATTGCAAATTGATCCTTTGTTAGACATGGTGAATGGCGAAGATGATCATCCTGAACTGATTTTTGGTCCAGTGATAGAAGGTTAGCCTGAAGATAGTGAAGTCCCTCCCTTTTATTTGAGTCTTATACTACATGATTACATTCTCCATAACGCTATGTTAGATTCTAGAGCTTCTCACAGTTTAATTCCTAAAGCCATTATAGAAAAATTTGGCCTCGATATCACCCAGAAATATCATGATTTGTACGCCTTTGACTCCGGTAAAGTTCATTGCATTGGTCTCATCAAAGATTTGGTGGTTTCTTTAGATCAAATCCTAGCTAAAAATGTCTTGATGGATGTCGTAGTTGCTGATATACCGCCTCGATTTAGTATGCTCTTATTTAGATCATGGGGTGTTAATCTCAAAGGCACTTTACAACTTGACTTCTCTTATGCTACTATCCCTGTTTTTGGTCAATTGAGGAAGTTGTACCAGGAAAAGAAAATGAAGTACATGATCACTAGTAAAGAGAAGCTTATGAATCATCCAATAAATGTTGTACACACTGATTTAGAGTCCTTTGTTTTATACTCTTATAGCAGATTGAATGATGTCGATATTCAACTTGTAAAAGTAGATGATGTCCCATAAATTTCCAAGAATTTTAGACCAGTTCTTAATCAAGAAAAAGAAAAAATAGCAAGTTGTTCTGACGAGCCTACACAGTAACAAAAGGTCAATGAAGAGCAAAAAAATGAAGTAATCAACCAAGTTAAGGTTGAGAAGGAAATAGAATTTCATCATCTAGAAGATGAAGCCGACCTTTGGAGCATGGACTTCGATGGCACTGTTGGTAAGGATGGTGCTGGTATTGGAATTTGGACTCGATGCCCTGCTTTTCAGCCTGCCAAAGTCCCAAGTAACGTTAGAGTATGTTCCTACAAGTTAGCTTTTGATTGCTCTAATAATGAAGTGGAGTATGAGGCTTTGATTACAGGTCTATAAATTTTAAAGAAGCTCAATGCAAAAAGGATTTTTTTTACGGAGATTCAGAGCTAGTGATTAAACGAGTAAAAGAAGAATATCAAGTAAAGTATCGATGGATGAGAGGATGTTTCCTGAATATACCTTGACAGCGGTACCCCGAACTCAAAACATCATTGCAGATTCACTCGCCACTGTAGGTAGCAATTTGAAAATTCCAATGAATTCCAACAACAGATTTGAAATTCATGTCAAACATAGGTCTGTTGTTTGTGATAATTTGAGGTATTGGCAAGTGTTTTGGGAGGATAATGAAAATAATGCCTTTTTGCTGAATGAAGGAAAGTTTAAGAATGCTTCCATTGATGATGGTGGTTTCGATGAACAAGAGATTGAGGTAAATCAGATGGAGGTTTTAAAGCTAAAGGATAATATTATTCCTACAGGTCTCATACCTTTAGAGAAGCTTTTTGATTAGGATGATGTGGCAAGAAAACCGAGCTTGGTTCCTACAGACAAAGGAGTTGAAGATATAAATGTTGGGTCTTGAAATTGTCATTCATTTCCATTACACTTTCACTATTATGTCCATTATGTCACCTCCATTTCACCTTCATTTCATTACCATGTCACTACATTCATCTCCCTTTCATCATTATTGGGTAACATCTATGCTTTTCCAAACTTTATTAATTCTTAGCATTTTTAAGTGGATTTGTGGTTAAAACTTAGAAAATAATGTGCATATTCTTATACCTAACAAGTGGGATGAGATTGTTGATATGTGTAGGTCAAAAGGAAGATTCTAGAAGACCTTTATGTGGTAACTTCAGGCCAATTTCGAATTTGGGTGGAGAGGATCATGTGATCATGAGGATATGTGTCACATTTCTTAGTTGTATTAAAACTCTAAGAAGACATGTCTTATCATTTCCTATTTTCATTAGAACTCTAGAGGTATAGGAAGAGATTCATGGACTCTCATTAATGAGATGACTTCTCATCTTTTTGTATAAATAGGAGATCTCTCTCCTTCATTTGGTAGCTTTTGTAGCTTTGGAAAGCTTTGTAAAATTTGTTACCTCAACTTTGTACTTTGTAATTTTGAAGAATTTGAATAAAGCTTTGAAGTTCCCAACATGGAAGGAGATGTGAAATAGGAGATGTCATGGAGCATATTAGAATGTAAGGCAGAGTAGATTTTATTTTGTAGTTTTGATTTGATTTCATTCAAGTATGTCATTTTATTTTTATGATTGTTTTCAAGTTCAATATTTTAGATTTTCCATTCATGCAAGTTTAATTCATGCAAGTGTGTTCAACCAGTTGATTGTAGATTTTTATCTAACTGTGTAATCTCTGCTTAGCAAAATAGTCCAATAAAGTATTTTCCAATTGGTGCTTGGAGCATTAGAGCACACAGTAGATTAGTTTTCCTTTATATGTTTTGTATTTATTTTTGTTGCAATTTCATTTTCAGTTTTAGAAAAATGAAGTATTGAATCCTTCCAAATGCTATCACAAGGAGCTAGTTCCCCCAAAATTGTATAGCGGAGTGATAAAACACTTCATTTAGTTGTTATAGTAGATTAGTTGCAATTTCACTTTCAATCTTAGTCTTTCATTTAAGTTTGTTGCAATTTCATTTTCAGTTTTAGAACAATGAAGTACTAGATCCCTCCAAATGCTATCACAAGGAAGTAGTTCTTGCAAAATTGTATAGTGGAGTGATAAAACACTTCATTTAGCTGTTATCATTTTTCTTTCATTTCATAGACATTTTGTCGTCTTAGATTAATCTAACTATTCAAAGTTTTTATTTGTTTTTATCTAATGTCCATTTCCTTTTCTCCCTTCTTTAGAAATTAGATTTTAACATTAAAAGTTATTAGATTTAGTTGTCCATTAACATTTAGATATTTTCATTTAGAAGCATAACTTTTCTTTCTTAGATTAATTTCCTTAAGCATAAGAAACAAAACACCCAAAAACAACATAAACTATAAAACAACGAAGTAAGAAATTTTTTTAACTAAGCACATATAGTGCACCACACTTCATCAGTTTACGATACCCAGATTGATAATTTATGTAGAGCAATTTAGGACACTGAATTGACTAGACATTTTGGTGTCGTTGCCGGGGAAGTGTAATTAGGAGACCTTATTTTTTACATCTAAAAAAAATAATAATTTCTCAAGTATGCTCTCCTCCTATACTTTGTGTGATCTGGACGATCACAAAAAGAATTTTTATGAAAAAAAAAATCATCATTTCATTTGATTTAATAAAAAAAACAATAAAAAATCCAACTGCTTTGATAGGTTCAGCTTTCCAAATTGATTGGTTATGGTTTGTAGTGACCCTCAAAATGTTGTGTGCTATTTTATAAGATTTTTCAAATTAGCTACGGAACACAGCCCTGTTCCGCAGCTAACTATGTTCCATAGCTATTTCCAAGGTTTAGCATGTTACAGGTGCCCAATGAACAAATCGACAACATGGGCATCTTTGGAATCATCCCGACATGAATCCTATCTTAGTGACCCAACCCAGATCGGTAAAAAATCGTCTTAAGACCTCAGTCAAAGTCCTGCTTTTAGTACATTTACTTGAAGCGTTTGTTGCCTGAAATTGAGAACCATTCATCATCTCTATAAAAGTTCACAATTTCAAGAAAAAAAAAGGAGAAAAAAAACCAATGGCTATCTCCAATCCCAGAAAACCTGCATTCCTGTTTGAGCTTTGACCTTGAAACAAACCTGTAAAAACATTTAAAAAAAATTTAATAAAATAAAATAAAACCTGCGATGTAAACAATCTGAGCTACGAGCTTCAACAAAATTGTTAAATTGTTGTTTTAAAATATTTAAGGTACAAATTTGAATTAAAAACAACCACCGCAACAATTGTTTAGCAACCAGTTGGGTAGTGTACCATTAGACCATATGCTTGCCAGATTCGCTCGTTCACCATTAAACGCAAGTGTTTAGATCACTGATCACCGAGAGCCTTACTTGTGGAGGCTATATCACTGAGACTGGCCAATTCATTTGCTATTGTCTGAGCTGTGGTTGCATTTGAAAAAAATTCGAAATTTATTTCACAGTCGAATGTAGTACTTCCAGAAAAACGAAGAACTCTAAAAAATGTCAAACTTTAACTGTACATTCCAGCCAAATGTTTTTTTGGGGACGAGGTCATTTATATAACCCAGAAATGGTTTGGAGAATTTCACAACGGTTTGGGAGAATTTTTCAGTTCTCTGAAGCCCCATTTGGCATGCCGCATGAGGAAAAACGAATTTTATTAAATAAACATAGTGTTATTTTAACACGACGCGCTTGAGGAAGGGAAATCCGATTTGGGAACTAATTATGCTGATTACACCACACCTTTTGTCTTTGATGTTAATAGTCTCATGCAATTTCCGTGACTCGTACTTCATTATACACCCATTTAAGGGCAAGATACATGATGTAGCTTAATTGGATACGGCTCTTCATAGCCTTGTTGTTCCTTTATTATGCCGAGTTCCTTGTTTGTAATTCCACAGTATTCTTAAGTATATAAACACTCGGATACATTGACCTAAATCCTTCATTCTGTTTTCAATTCTCTCTGTGTTTTGCAGTACTTTGTTTTACACACAGTCGACGTGTGTAGACACTCCATTCCATACATTTTCTACACTATTTCACGCATATTTCCCTGTTTCATATACCCTATATGTTTTATCCCAACATCTATCATTTTCCTTCCACATACTTTGTTATTTCATTCATGTATCTATAACTATTTTTTGCTTCCATATACCACTATCGTTTACACAGTCTTCTGCACACAAACAGTGAAGGAAATTTGAAGAAAAGCAGAGAATATGAGTGATGGGTCTCATCGTAAGAAAAAAAACTATAGGAATGAAATATATGAAAGGATATCTTCAATTGAAAGGGATGTTGAAGAAAGCTGGCTGGTTGTCTTTTAGCTACGGAATGCAACTACATTCCACAGCTAATCGACTGTTTCGTAGCCATCTCCATGCTTTTGTCGGTTACAAGTGTCAAGAGAGGAAGTGACCACATGGGTAGCTTGGAAAATATCAGGGCATGAATTTTGATTTGGTTCATTGTCTAAAAATAAAGAAGCCATCACTGTTTTCAAGGTGTGTGTTATCACTAAGTCACCACATGTCAAGGAGCAAAATGAAAAATCAAAACCAAAGATTCACAGGTAAAAAAAAAAAGAAAAAAAATGAACCAATGTAATGAGTAGATTATTTGTTCACTTTTCTGGAAGGTATTGATTAATTTTGGACTAATGATGAAAAATGGATAGTTAACTTTTTGTTTAAGATTTTTAGCTACAGAAACTGTGCACGTTCCGTAGCTAAAGTCATTCTGCAGCTAAATATCAATTTTGAAGCTAAAAAACCTCACTATTCAAATCAGTCTAAGTTTCTCGTGTGAAATCAAATTTTGACAATCTAAGTGTCATTAGAAAGATATCGACGAGATCTACACAATGCGAAATCCATCATTAGAGTTTGAAACAATAAATAATGAAATAAATCGCTAAAAAGAAACAACAATTAACTTCAAGCACTAATTCCAAAGCAGGTATAAATTCTTTTGGTTTACTTTTGTGAACTTGTTTCATTAATATGAATTCTTAGTTTCATGTGTAAATATCATAACTAGAGAGATTGATCATGTCTCTCTTTTTATAGTCTTACATTCCATTGCAGAATTTTTTTTTTTTTTTTTGTAGGTTCCAGGAGGAAGGACAAATGACTACAAGTGAAGAGTTTCTCTCTATGAGACCAATTTGTTTCATAAAATGATGATCAACAACAAAGAAGAAACATGCTAATGCAAAATCATATCCAAACACTTGCAAAACATTCAGATACTATTGTCTCCATTACATCCATACTTCATAATAAACCAGTCACCTCATTTCCCTTCATATTTTCCATTTACATTCACATACACTTTCCATTACTTTTTTTCCACTCCTAACTCACAAATAAAAGCAAGAGACTTAGTCACATGCTTATTTCCCATTGCCATTACTACTTTCCATTGCCATCTTCCATTTTCATTTTCCCTTTCTTATCATTTTCATTTCGCAAATAAACTCTGCTTCAATGCAAATTATTGAGTCCATAGTCCTTTGAGTCTATGTTCCTTGCAAAAACAACTTGAACCTTGCATGCCTTAATGGTAAGTCCTCATGTTGACAAACAATGGGAATACATTAATGTCCCTTGTTCATCGGATCTTCTAAGTGACTTGACATCAACAAATTTATTTGTACCTAGCAAGATGTGTTTGGCCATCTTGACTCTCATTGTCATCAATGGTGAGAGTTCTCGTGTTGACTAGTGGCATCGATTAATGGCCATTAAGGCAACAGTTTTTTGTTATGTTCGACATTGAACATTTATTCAAATAGTAAGAATTGTGCTAATGAGTTTTGAAGACATGAAGACTATTATTTTCCGCATTTCGGAGTAGATATAAAACACATCAACACTGTTCAGTGGTAGATTCAACAAGTTTTAGTAGAAGCAATAAAAAGTCATCTTGAGTCTTTTATCCATGATTCTTTCTGTCCAGCCACTTGAAGAAGATTATGATCAAAATTTTGTAGCCACCACACATACAAATCATTCATTTCCAAAGGGTAAGTTAAGGTACATTATTTTCTAACTTTTGACCATAGAATTCCATAAAAAGCTAGAATGATAATTGTTGGAAAAACATTTATCTTCCTCATTTCATAAAATTGTCAATACCACCAGTTGTGGGGGGAGTACATTCATATTCATATATTTCCATGTTCATATCATATTCATAAGCCTACATACTTCCAAAATTATTAACTATTACATTATTATTATGAGCATATAATGGCTTTTCAAAAGTGCTTAAAGGATAATTGGATACAAACACAATCATGGTTTTCACACAAGAACCAACCATCATGCAATCCAATAAAGATAAACTTTGCAACAATAATCAAATTATCATTATGCAAAGTTCAAAGATCAAAATAAAATGCAACAACAAAATATGGTTGTAACACAAGAACCAACCATGTTGCAATTCAAGTAAAACACTTTGCAAAAGTATGAAGTTATCAAATGATATCATGCAAAGTTAAGCCAAAGCTCAAGGATCAAAAGAATTAATGTAATATATATTGTATGAGAACATGCAATAGCTTCAGTTCGGGGGGTATGTTGGGTATTGAAATTTTCATTCATTTCCATTACACTTTCACTATTATGTCCATTATATCACCTCCATTTCACCTTCATTTCACTACCATGTCACTACATTCATCTCACTTTCATCATTATTGGGTCACATCTATGTTTTTCCAAACATTATTAATTTTTAGCATTTTTAAGTAAATTTGGGGTTAAAAATTAGAAAATAATGCGCATATGCTTATACCTAACAAGTGGGATGAAATTGTTGACATGTGTATGTCAAAAGGAAGCTTCTAGAAGACCTTTGTGTGGCATCCTAAGGCCAAATTCGAATTTGGGTGGAGAGGAACATGGGTTCATGAGGATATGTGTCACATTTCCTATTTGTATTGAAACTATAAGAATACATATGTCTTATCATTTCCTATTTTGATATAAACTCTAGAGGTATAGGGAGAGATTCATGGACTCTCATTAATGAGTTGGCTTCTCATATTTTTGTATAAATAGGAGATCTCTCTCCTTCATTTGGTAGCTTTTGTAGCTTTGGAAAGCTTTGTAAACTTTGTTAGCTCAACTTTGTATTTTGTAATTTTGAAGAATTTCAATAAAGCTTTGAAGTTCCCAACATGGAAGCAGATGTCATGGAGCATATTAGAATGTAAGGTAGAGTAGATTTTATTTTGTAGTTTTGCTTTGATTTCATTCAAGTATGTCATTTTATTTTTATGATTGTTTTCAAGTTTAATAGTTTAGATTTTCCATTCATGCAAGTGTGTTCAACCGGTTTATTGTAGATTTATCTAACTGTGTAATCTATGATTAGTAAAGTAGTCCAAGAAAGTATTTTCCAATTGGTGCTTGGAGCATTAGAGCACACAATAGATTAGTTTTCCTTTACATGTTTTATATTTAATTTTGTTGCAATTTCATTTTTAGTTTTAGAACAATGAAGTATTGAATCCATCCAAATGCTATCACAAGGAGGTAGTTCGCCCAAATTTGTATAGCGAAGGGATAAAACACTTCATTTAGCTATTATAGTAGATTAGCTGCAATTTCACTTTCAAAATTAGTCTTTCATTTAAGTTTGTTGCAATTTCATTTTCAGTTTTAGAACAATGAAGTATTGGATCCCTCCAAATGTTATCACAAGGAGGTAGTTCTCCCAAAATTGTATAGTGGAGTGATAAAACACTTCATTTAACTGTTATCATTTTTGCTTTCATTTCATAGACATTTTTTCCAGCTTAGATTAATCTAACTATTCAAAGTTTTGATTTCTTTTTATCTAATGTTCTTTTCCTTTTCTTCCTTATTTCCAAATTAGATTTTAACATTAAAAGTCATTAGATTTAGTTGTCCATTAACATTTAGAGATTTTAATCTAGAAGCATAACTTTTATTTCTTAAATTAATTTCCTTAAGCATAAGAAACAAAACCCCCAAAAACAACATAAACTATAAAACAACGAAGTAAGAAAAAAGTTTATTTAAGCACATATAGTGCACCACACTTCATCAATTTATGATACCTGGATTGATAATTTATGTAGAGTAATTTATGACACTGAATTGACTAGAGAGTAAATCTTGGAACAGCTGACAAGCCCAAGCTTGTAAAGTTATCAAAATAATTGTCTCGCGAAGTAAAGGCTAAGTATGTTAGATTACTTTCTGAATTTTCTAATGTTTTTGCATGGGATTATTCAAATTTGAAGGTGTATGACAAGGATATCATTCAACATACTATTCCTATCAAGCCGGATCAAAAACATTTTAAATAGAAGTTGAGAAGGATCAATCCAAAGCCACTGTCATCCATTGAGAAAGAGGTAAATAGATTGTTTAAAGCTGGCATCATTGTTCCAATTAGATTTTTTTATTGGATTTCACATTTGGTCCCGTATGAAAGAAAACTGGAGAAATAAGATTGTGCATAGATTTCTGGAACCTCAACAAAGTGTCCTTAAAGGATAATTACCCACTTCCTAAGATGGACCATATTCTGTAAAGAGTGGTTGGAGCATCATGGATGTCAGTACTTGATGGTTACTCAAGCTATAATCATATCTTAGTGCATGAAAAAGACCAAGACAAAACTACCTTCACAACACCTTGTGGAACTTTTCAATATGCCAAAATTCCATTTGGATTGAAGAATGCCAGAGCCACTTTTCAGCGGGCGATGGACGTAGCTTTTGCTAATGAGAATGATGTTTTCTTGGTAATTTATTTAGATGATTTGACAGTATTTTCTGGTTCTGATGATGAACATTTGCACCACTTAAGGATTGTCTTTTAGAAATGTAGGAATTTCGGGATTTCTCTAAACCCGAAGAAGAGTCTTTTTTCCATGGATGAGGGTAAACTCCCTCGTCATATAATTTCTAAAGATGGTATTCGCGTTGATCCTTCAAGGGTGGAGGCAATCTAGCATATAGATTTTCTGTGCCACAAAAAGGAGATTCAAGCTTTCAATGGTAAGATGAATTCCTTATGCAGATTTATACCAAATTTGGCTGAGCATTTACGTGAAATAACTAATATGTTGAAGAAGGACAAAACTGTGATATGGACCAAGGATGACATGAAATCATTCAACTTGGTAAAGTTTGCCTTGACTACAGCCTCAGTCATGATTAGTCCTGATTATACTCATGATTTTTTTATATTTTCATTTTCATCCAAGCACACCATGGTTGTGGTGTTGATGCAAAAGAGGGATCAGGTTGAATAACCTATTGCTTTTTTCAGTAGGACTATTCAAGATGCTGCCTTGCATTACAATATCATTGAAAAAGAAGCATTGGCTCTCATAAAAGCATTGAAATATTTTGAAGTATACATTCTGCATTCACATACTATAGCCAATGTTCCTAATGCAATAATCAAGGATGTTCTCATGCAAACTGATCTGAAGGGAAGAAGAGGTAAGTGGATAGCAGCAATGTTGGAGTATGATCTTGAGATTAAACCTACCAAACTGATCAAAGGATAAGGCTTGGAAAAACTAATCGCTAAATCAAATTTTCATGTTGTAGACATAAATATTATTGCAACAATGTTAGAGGACGAAGATGGTGGCTTGCTCATTCAAGTATCAGAAATGTTTCTCAAATCACCTTGGTATTCTGATATAGTTTATGTTATTTAGCATCTCTCGCCACCTCCTGGAATGTCTACAAGTGAAGGTAGATCACTTAAACTCAAGTCTGCAAAATTCTACATTTTAAATAGTGCTCCCTATTGGAAAGATCTGGCAGGAGTTCTTCTTAATTGTTTAGTTGAAGATGAAGCTCAGCAGGTAATAAATGATTTTCATAAAGGTGATTGTGGAGGTCATTTGTTTTGGAAAACAACAACTAACAAAGTGTTGAGAGTAGGATATTATTGGACGACTCTTTTTTCAGATTTGTATAAGATAGTGATGGGCTACCATGAATGCCAAGTTTTTCAAGGAAAACAAAAGTTACTTCCTCTTCCTTTGAAGCCAGTTGAAGTAAATGCACCTTTCCAGGAGTGGGGACTTGATTTCATAGGGGAAATCCATCCTATATCATCAGCACACCACAGGTGGATCTTGACAGCTATTGATTACTTCACCAAGTGGATTAAGGCCATTCTGACAAGGCAAGTCACGAACACAGAAATTATCCAATTTTTAGAATCTAATATCCTGTCTAGTTTTGGGTGCTCTCACAAGATTATAATAGATAATGCAGTAGCATTTAAGTCCAAGAAGATGGTTGAGTTTTGCAACAAGCACAATATTACATTGGGTCATTCCATGACATACTACCCACAAGGCAATGGATTGGTTGAGTCATCAAATAAATCCTTGGTGAATACTATTAAGAAAATGTTGGAGGGAAACAAGAAGAATTGGCATCGCAAGCTTGTTAATGCCTTGTGGGCCGACAAAGTGAGCAATAAGAAATCCATAGGTATGTTAGACTTTGAGTTGGTTTATGGTATTGATATAGTATTTCCTACATCACTTGCAGTCCCGGTCATGAGATTATTACAAGAAGCTGGCAATGAAGAGGATGATATTCAGCGTTGAATTAATCAAATGATTCACCTTCAAAAAAAAAGGAAGAGGTTTCCCAAAACACTTTTCGGTTGCATGAGAAGATAAAGAATATTTATGACTGCAAAACCAAAGCAGAAAAGTTTCAGTTGGAAGATGTAGTGTTGTTGTGGGATGCACGGAATGAGGAAAGGGGAAAGCATGGTAAGTTTGATAATTTACAGAAAGGACTGTATAAAATCTTGGCTTATTCAGGATAGGATGCATTTTTGTTGAAGGAAATGGATGGTTAGGAACGTTCAGGAGGTCCAATGAATGGTATGCTCCTGAAGCACTACTACTTTTGAGATTGTTGCTTGTAGTTACTTCACCTTCTTTGTATATAGCAATTTGATTTTCCTTGCAAGGTTTCAAGTACACGATCATATGAACCTGGGGCCCGAAACGAAGGTTATAAAGTTTGAATGATTAGTGTCAAGTTTGGTTGATTTGGTTTATAGTCATGTTTAGAGTCAGTTTGGTTGTGAGTAAATTTTCAGTTTGTATTGAGTCATTTTTCACTCTTTTTTTTTGACCGTATTTCCTAATGGATTAGGCACTTGGTCTACGGTGTTCTTAACACCTCCAAGGAGCTGCCATCCCCAATAAGGCCAATGTTAGTGTCAGTATATGCATACTTCCATCAGGGATCAAAATTTTCTCTTTGCATTTTCATTTTAGGAGTCCCATACTTAAATTTTCACATCATTTCATTATGTCATGCCAAACGGATCCACTGATGGTTGTCTTCTCTTCAGAAAATCTAAACTTCTCCCTCATAGAGTATAATTGTTGACCCTTCTTCAGGTTGTCTTCAGTTATGGTTTCATGGTCAATTTGCAATCATGATTTCATTAGGTCATAGGCCATGTTTTCATTAGGTCTTAGGGTTTCATTTCCAAGGTCAAGAGCATGATTTTAAAATGTAAATAAAGGTCAGCAAGGGTATGAGGATGATGAAGAAGTCAAGCATGATGGCTTGTACGTCATAGCCACTGAATAATTATCTTTTAACCTAATGTAAATTTCACCTCAAAAAACATGTTTTTGAGGTGAAAACAAAGTATTTTGAGTTTATTTGTATTTCTTATGTAATTTTAAGTCACTAAATGTAATAAATGATCCCAGCTGCACCCGAGCATCTCTCCTTGCTGCAAGACAAAGAAACATTGAAAAAAACAGTTCAAGTTGAGCATTATCCACCTGCAAAGAGACAAAGAAGAAAAGGCGTTAAAAATAGGGTTTTGAAGAAGGACAAGAAATATTAGAAAGTGGGTTTTTCAAGTGAAAAATCAAAATCTACTCCTATTTAAGCTCTCACATTTCATTTTCAAGTTCATTGTTCTCATTTGGCAAGCAAGGAGTCAAAAAGTGAGAATAAGAGGCAAGCTTGAGTGAGTTTTGGGCGAAGGAAGGTTGGTGTTGCACTTCTGGAGAAGTGGTTGAGTGGTGTTGCGCGTTGGTAGAGCGACACTGCGGTTTTGAGGTAGGCAAGGTTGGTGCTGCATGTTCAGAGCTTGGTGCTACGCGTTGAGTTTGGCGTTGTGCATTTGGGAAATTCCCGTAGTGTAATTTTACAATGGCACTGCGCTTCTAGGGTGGTGTTGCCTGTCTGTGGATCAGCACTGCACATTGAGAAGAAAGGCTAGAAAATACTCAAAACTTCATACAAACCTCAAATTTGTGCTCTCTCACCTGCATAGAAGTCAGTGGTCCTCCATACTACATTGATTGGTTTGTAATTTAACTTCTAAGCTAAATTTTCCATGGCAAGTGCCTAAACCCTAAATTTTTGCCTATTTATGCCTAAAACTCTAAACCCTCATTGTTGCTCCTATCACTCACTATAGCTCTAAATCGTATCCCTATTTCCCTATCCCTTTATCCCTATTCCATATTTCCCTATCCCTTTATCCCTCTTCCCTAAGGGAAATTTCTCAAACAAAACAAGCCCTCCCTCTCATTCCCTACTCCTTCATTCATTTTATAGCCACAAGTTCATCTCCCATCCCCTCATTCCTAAAACAATTTCACTGCTTCCCTTCATACAACATCAAGCCTTGCAAACATGGACCAAGAAGAATGAGACTATGAGGAGGGGGAAAACACACGCAGTGAAACCTCAGTAGATAGAGATAAGCAATAGAGAAAACCACACAAGGGAGGTAGAATTATTAGAGAAGAGCCATTAAACCTTAGAGAATTGCAGGCCTCTTTGTTGGCTGTCACATGTTTCAAGTATATTGGCTGCTATGAGTTCTATTAGCAAGTGGAGAGACTTCAATACCACTCGGAGCTCACCATACTTTTTGTAGCTCATCCTCAGGACAATAGGGTGACTCTTACTAGGGTAACATTCACAATTTCACCTTACATCATTTCAGATGCCACCAGGATTTAGAATGTAGGGGAGAATTGGTACAAGGCCCATGACCTGGATGAACACTACTATGAGCCTTATATCAAAACCCAGCATAGAAATGAGGTGAAGGGAATTTTTCCTTTCAGATTTCTTGAAGACAAGTGTGTCCCCATGATGAAAATCATCATGAAGTATTTCACTTGTGAGGGAAGATTCTCCAGGTTGTACACCTATCACATGAGGCTGCTCACGAATTTTACCAAGGTGAGGATATTAAACCTCCTTTACTTCTTGTTCAGGAATATTGAGAAGATGGCTCATTTTGTCCAGAAGAAGCCATACCCTCAGCAGATGAGAAATCTCTACCACTATTCCCTGATCAAGATGATTGTGCTTCATCATCTCAATCTCCTCAACATCTCTTGGAGACATTTATTTCTCATAACATCTTTAGGGGTCCTCAAATTCCTCCATGTCTCAAGAAGAAGGAGGACCTTCTAGCAGTTTTCAGGTGAAAATAGATGAGGAGGCCAAGGATTCTAGAATTATTGAGGTTCCCATTCACTTGACATATTAGAGGGGCACAAGGAGATTATTTGCAGCCAACAGGAAAGTGTTTTCTCCATGGGATGTGGAAGGGACCTTACCTTCTTCATTAGCCCATAGACAAATGCTAGCTCCACATGATGTGAAAGGAGCTTTGCCTTCTTCATTGACACAATAGGTATAGGTGCAACAACTACACAAAGGCAAGGAATAGATTTCAGAGGAGAGTCTTGATGATGAGGAGTAAAGGGACTTTGACTTGACCGAGCATGATGAGCTGAAGCAACGTTATACTCATCATCGAGTTGAAATCATTGACTTAGAGGCTTAGGATGAAGAAATCATAAAAGACATCATCATACAAGAAAAGGAGGCTCAAGTACAAGCTTTGGCAGTTAATTTAGAGAGGGCCAAGTATGTCATCACATATTTGGAGCAAGAAAACAAGCAGTTGAGTGACAAAAAAGTCCTCATGGAGCTGGAAATGCTCAAGGTAAAACGACAAAGTGGCAAAGAGGCACAAGTCACTTTGACTTCTATTGAGAAAGAGAATGAAGATGATAGAGAGATTTGGCTTGAGAGAGTCAAATTGCACCTTGAGAAGCTACTATAGAAGGCCAATAGGGACAATCAGGTGATCAGACACATGGCCTATCATTACAGAACGTGAAACAAGATTTGCAATATGAGGGTCAAGAAAATGAAAACTAGGCTATGGTGGGCTTTGAAAGGCAAAAAGGAGGAGGATCAGCCTAGGATGCTTATTGAAGCATCATTACCTCATCAGGACACTTGATGAGAGTGCTTCTCACTAATTTTGGGCAAGTTTAGAAGAAATTTTGTCACTTGCAAATTTTGGAATTTTACACACAGGAAAACTACCTAAATGTGCTGCGCTTTTCCTATGGTCACCCAATGAAGAAATGGTTTCTAGTTTTGGATTCATAGCGATGAGGACATGCACCCTAGTGATTTTCAAAGTTTTTGGGGCAGAACTGGTCCCCCAAAAGATCAAAACAACACCCTAAAAATGACCTTCCTGCCACTTTTTGGAAACACAGAAGCAGTCTTGGGAGAATCAAGGTTTGAGTAGTCAAATCAACTTCAAATGTAGATATTCTAGGTGTTTTGGAAAGTGGACTTGAATACTTTTCCAATGATCTATTATGAGCCTGATTTTGATGCCGGGACGACGTCCAAAATGGACTTGAAAGTGGTGCTACGCGTAGGGAAAATTTTGCTCAGGATGGCCATTTTTCTAGTTTTTGACTATGTTCATGGATTCTCTCTCATGTAGGTTGTTTCACCATTTTAAATGATGACTTGGCATGTAACTATGATATATAAATAGTAATAGAAAGTAGATTCATTACCTTAGAAGTTAGTTTGAGCTCAGATGAATAAGTTTTTCACTTTTAGAGGCAAGTTGTTGAGATGCCTATATTCTTGTTTCTTGTTCAGTATTAGTCAGATTAACCCCTCATCTTAGGGATTCAACCCCTGAGGATGGGAGGAGGTTTAATTCATGTCTATGTCTTTTTCTTCTTTCTCATTGTAAAGGGTTGGACTCGGCTAGATGCTCAGACCTTGATTGTACACCTTTTGTAAGTAGTTTGGTAGGAGATTAATAAGAATTGCAGCTATTTTTATGGGATCCATGTGGTATGGAGTTTTAGTATAATTTCTTCTTATTTGATCATATGTTAATGTGTTTTGTATGCTTCTTTAATCCTTTCATTGCTTCTAGTTGAATGTTTTCAAGTTGATAGGCTGAATTCATTACATCAATGTTCTGCCTTGGGAAACCATTCACCATTTCATGTTTTTTGCAATCTAGGAAGGATCCATGGTTTTCACATGCCCTTATTAGCTTCTCACCAGTCTAAAACATCTCATCCCATCAAGCCCTTGAGTACTAAAGCCGATGCCTACCTTGCCCCATTAAACACCCTGCAATTCTGACCTAATTCCCTAGACCTAAACTGTCCAGATACCCCTGATCTGGCAAAACCCCTTCACAAATCCAATCAAAACTTCATGCTATTATACCTAGCCTAAAATCCTTTTCCTGATCCAATCATCTCGGTTGAGATCCTTACAGAGAGAGCCCTCTCCTGGCCTAATAGGGCTAGCTACTTAGCTAAGCATGGACTGTGGTCACCCTGGCACTACCTTCCTTCAGCCTGAGCTTCAATCCAGGTGATAACAACTCCCTGGATCTGATCTGAAACCATTTCACTATTTAGTCTTTGAGATCTGTAGTAGCTCATCTCTCTTGCCCTGTAAACACTATTTTTAGAACTGAATCCAGTCTTGTTTGTTTGACATTCAGCTCCATAGCCCAATGGTAAAAGGAAACCTATGGTCATCTAAGTAAAGTGATCCCACCACCCAATTTCAAACAAAAACCGAAGTGCAAACAATAACTAGCCTAAAATCATCTTAACTAAAACAATGTTAAATTATAAAGAGAGATCCCTCTTTGAGTATCAGAAAGGCTAGGTCCTGATCTCTAAAAGTGGTTTTTTGTTTCCTTTGACTTTTATTTCTTCATTAAATTCAAAAGAAATATCATAGTGATAACATAATCCACACAGAAATGAAAATTTCTCAACATCCTTTTAAAATCTTCTAGGGAGGTGAAGATGTTGTATTTCTCAACATGTTTATCTCTTAGCTGTAAATGTACTAATGTCTACATTTACCAATGAAGAGAAACTAAGTTTAGGTACTATTTCATTCTACCTCTGGTGTGTCCAGGGTTTGGCACCCACCCAACCAAGTCTTTTAGAAATTATGAGTCAGATATCGACTTCCTCTCCTCCCCAACCTTTATCTCTAAATCCATTATAGGTTGGTGAATTGATGGAGGAATCAAGTTGAAATATGTCACCACAGAGTCATCATAAAATAACATCACTCCCCTTTGTCCTCATTGTGAAGCGTTGCCACCACCCTTTATGCTTCTCTGCCTCTACCTCGACATCATATCTGAGTCACAAAGAGACTGAACTGGATCCTTGTGGTGATTTCCCCTACCTACAAAAGGAAAATCAGATCAACTCCAATCCATATCGACCAAGTCTGGACACCAACACACAAGCTCATCAAAATATCCCAAGATAAAGTGACTAAATTTTGACAACAATCTACCTATGTAGGCAAAAGACGACACAAATTCAACCACTGGCTTAATTTCCTCCATCGTTGAACAAATCAAACACCAAACCAAGATAGCACACCTACCATGACCTGAAAAACTGAGACATAGTTCAAACCCCTCTCACAAAACCAAACTCAACAAGCAAATCACACTCCCCATAACAAAATTTTCCTTCCTTCCCAATAGAGGCCACCAACGATACAACCAAGCTTACACAAACCCAAACACGTAATAACCCAAGACAACAAGAGAAAAAAATAACTTCCAGGTGTAATTGATAATCTATAGTTGAGATATACAAGCTTGTAGAACCAATTGACCACAAAGGCCCAAACAACCTATTAACCAAACTTGAAAAATTACCAGAACAAAACAAATAGACTTACAAGCTGAGAACTCCATCCCAAAATGAGGAATTACAAGCTCCATTGTCCAGTGAGACCCACATACACAAGCCACCACCACCTTCGCACAACATAAGAAGACGAGCTCCAAAACTCCTTCGCACCTCGAATGAAACACTAGAAACTTCCACATGATGGCAACACTCTTCTTCCCTTTCTCATAAAATATACTCCAAGAGGTCAAGGTCTTACTCTCATCTCTCGAACTCTCTCCCTAAGTGAAACCTCCAACTCTCCATGCCATAACAAAATACCCAAGCCAAGATTTTATTTGCATGCTTGTGCATGTGAAGCTCATGCCACGCACCATACACATTAAATGGAGGATTGAAAACTTGAGGGTGGCGGGCGTGATATCCCAGGCCTTGTCACATCTAACATAACATCCTTGTCGAGGGAAAATATTTTGAAAAATAAAAATCTATTTTTAATTTTAAAAATTACATATATATCCTTACTAAAATTAGTTTTACAAAATTATATACATAGTTTTGAAATTAAAAAATTAAATAACATATTTTTACTTGTCATGAAATATAGTATTAATCTAACAATTATCAACATATTTTTGGGAACTAAATTGAGAATAGTTAGTATGGAAATTTGTAAATTAATATTCCTCTAATAATATAATTATTATAATTAACTACATTTTAGTCAACGTGTACAAAGTTATTTTGAAAAATAAGATTAGCCTATGGCTTGAAAGCCATAGTAAAATAGATAAAGGCCAAGTTGAGTATAGGAGACATCATTCAACTATTGACAATGTTGACCATGTCTGTAGAAAATCCTGTACATTCACAAGCTAATGTAATTTGCTAAAGCAAGAGACAAGAATCTTCTTCTACTCTTTACAATGGAAGCCCATAAACATCGAGGAAACAATAATCAATAGAGTAAGAAAATCAAAGGCACATAACAGAATAAATATTCGGGGAAAGCCACAACTCAAAACCCCACTATTTATTTTGTATTAATCCAGAAAGTCAAGATGAAATTACAATGCTTGTTCTCTCTAGAAAATCCCCAACACTCAACAAATTCAATCTCCAACTCATAAGAAAGCTCAAGTTCAAAGATTAGCCAATTCACAAGCTCTCCAAGTCTCTATTCCAATGTGTAATTCCTATGGAGGATAACTTGTATTCAAAGGGAAATAAATCCTCTAAAAACAGCGCAATCCCTCAAGGATCGGTTGCTAAATGCATGCACTATCAGTGAAACTTACAAAAATTTAAAACAAATAATACACTGTCCCTACACTCCAGTCTCAACTAGGCCTTTCTCATAATGGACATGCATGAGTTTCTGATGACTACATATTCAGTTAACTAGAGTAGCACTAGTGGAGTTCATTAGTGCCACCAATGACTATTAACTCACTATTAGTTCTCTTAATCAGT
Organism: Pinus taeda; assembly: GCA_000404065.3. Lineage (NCBI taxonomy): Eukaryota > Viridiplantae > Streptophyta > Pinopsida > Pinales > Pinaceae > Pinus > Pinus taeda. Next base: position 37,755 of record APFE030472561.1, on the reverse strand, counting down.
TTGAGAACTAATTTAACTGAAATGACTCATGAAACTGAGTCTTTTATTTTACAACTCACAATTAGCTCACAATAGACTCCTACAAAACAGCGAGAACATACACATGATGACATAAATACTTCCAACTCGAATATCCTAAGTTAAGTAAATTTAATAAAATTAATTAATTAATTTTAAGTTGCTATGAGAATAGAATTCAAATTTACTTCATAGTTTAATTTAAGGACAAATTAAACTAGAAGTTCTTGTTTCCATTTCTCAACACTCCCTCTCGACAAGAAAGGGATTATCAGCTACCCTAATCCTATATTTGTGAAACTCAAGTTTACATCTTGGAAATTCCTTTTTCAAGATGTCAGCACCTTTCTCCTCTGTGGGAATGTAACATAACAACATGATTTGCCTCAATACACAATCTTTGAGATGATGATACCAGATATCAATATGCTTGGACCGATAATGAATAACTGGATTTTTAGAGAGTTTGATACAACTATGATTATCACAATAAATCACTGTCGGATCCATCTTCTGACCAAACAAACCATCCAGGATCTTTCTCATCTAGAGAGCCTCACATACTACCTGACTTGCAGCCATGTATTCTGCCTCTTCCAAACTGAGTGTAATCGATATTTGTTTCCTGTTGTATCAAGAAACTGCCACTGACCCAATACTGAAGATCCGTCCTAATTTTCTCTTCCTGACAGATGGACTCCCTTCCAAATGTACATTGGTGAAGTCATGAAGCTTCACTCCCTCTGTCTTTGTGTACGATAACCCAAACCGAGTAGTGCCTCTGAGGTATCTCAATACATGCTTTATCGCCTTCTAATATAGCTTGGTAGGCTTAACCATTGATTGACTAAGATGGTTAAATGCATAGCATACATTTGGCAGTGTGTTCACCAAGTACATGAGTGAACCCACAAGCTGCATGTAAATAATAGCTTCCACTACTAAGCATGAAGTAGCATCCTCCTTCCTCAAATTACTAGCTAGAGGACTCTCCATGGGTTTACTGCTCTGCATGAGGAATCTCCTGAGTATCTCATTGGCATACTTGCCCTGATATACAAACAAATCCTCATCTCCTTGCCATACCTCCATACCAAGAAAGTAATTCATTAGCCCCATGTCCTTCATCTCAAACTCTCTTGCAAGGTCATCCTTGCAATACTTGATGAGCTTCTCATCACCTGTCAGTATGAGATCATCTACATAAAGTACAATGATCAACAACTTACCTTCCACCACTATGTGATATAGATTCACATCCACTTCACTCTTTGTCAAGCCCAAACCAATGAAGTAGCTATCTTTCATGGTGAACCAAGCACGGGGTGCTTGGTTCAACCCATACAATGCCCTCCTGAGTCGACACACATGCGACTCATGGTCCATGGTTTCAAAACCTTCGGCCTGCTCTATGTACACCTCTTCCTCAATAATGCCATTGAGGAAGGCAATCTTCACATCCATCTGATGGATCTTCCAAACCATCTATGTTGATAATGCCAAAATAGATCTGATTGATGAGTACCCTGTAACTAGAGAAAAGGTCTCATCATAGTCAATCCCCTCTACTTGTGAAAAGTCATGGGCCACAAATTTGGCCTTATGCTTCTTCACACTACCATCTGTAGCTTGTTTTACCTTGTAAATCCAATGAGAGCTCACAATTGACCTGTCCTCTAGTCTCGGGACCACATCCCAAACATCGTTTCGAACTATGGAACCATACTCCTCCACCATTCTATGAACCCAAACCGGTTGCTTCCCTCATTCCTGGAAGGAAGATGGCTCTGTCACAACACATGCACCCATAAGTTCCATGTATCGAGTGTAACTCTCTAGTGACCTCCTCTATCTGTGCTGAGAAGAGGGTGCTCCCACATTCTCCCATGCATCATCTAATAATCTGTGAGCCTCTCTAGTGCACTTTCTTCCCTCTTTGGAAGACTCTGCCTGAATGGATGTCTCCACTCTCTTAACCTCTGCATGTGGCTGCTCCACATCAATCTAAGGCCCCTCAACCTTCAGAGTTAAAGCTCCTCATTTGCATGTAGCTTAAGCTCCATCTCAAGGGATACTCACATGGGCTTCTCCTCATCGAACTTGATATCCCTACGAACCACTGTCATCCGAATGGTCAGCATGTACACTTAATAGTTGTGGGGTGTATCAATGTACCCCAAAAAGATACCCAACTCTGTTTTTGGCTCAAGCTTCTTTCATGCATCTTTGGTCACATGGAAATAAATCGATGACCCAAAAATCCTAAAGTGACCAATATCTGGCCTCTTATCAGAATAAGGCTCCTCTAGTGTATTCATCTCAAGTATCCGATGTGGGCTATGATTCAGAACATAAACCATTGTGTTGCATGCCTCAGTCCTCAAGTGTAGTGGTAGGCCCTGATCATGCAAAATCACCCTTTCTGCCCCTACTATGCTCGTGTTCTTCCCCTCATCAACCCCATTTTGTTGAGGGTTATGGGGTGTCTTCAACTCTTGTTTAATCCCTTCCGCTACATAGAAGTTCTTAAATTAATTGGAGACATACTCACCCATGTTATCACTCTATAGATCTCTAACCTTCTTGCCAGACTCTTTCTCTACCAATGCTTTAAACTCACAAACTTTTTGAAATTTTGATCCTTTTTCTACATAAAAAATACCCAAAATTTACGAGAATAATCATCAACACATATAACATGATACCTGTGTTTGGCCGTAGATGCTGTCGAGAATGGTCCACACACATATGAATGGACTCTCTCAAAAATAGACTATGTTCATCTGTCTCTGTCTCCAAAGGAATACTTGGTCTATTTTCCTAAAGTACAACTCTTGCATGTATCAACTTGCTCAAGCATACCTTTGGGAAGTCCAGTAGAGATTTGCTGCAATATATTCAAAGCCCCATGATCCAAGTGGCCCAATTGGCTGTGTGACAACTCACTGATGTCTTGGCTTAACATCTTTCCCACTTTTGAACTCAAAGAAGCACAACCCTCTACCTTTATCTTATAGATATTTTGAACTCGAATCCATGTCTTCTTTACTTGTCCCATGGCTATGTGTCGAAGGAATGATTTTCCTTTTGAAAATATCACATAATAGCCTCTATCCTCAAGCATGGTAACAGATACCAAGTTCTTCATCAGTCCAGGTACATGCATAGCATTCTTCAAGGTGATTGGAGCTGCATGCTCCCTCTAAAAAGTAATAGTGCCCACACCAGTAACACTATACTTACCATTATCACCCATCTCGATATGCATCTTGAGATCTTTCTCCTCGAGTTCACTAAATAACTCTTTGTCACCAGTCATGCGCAAAGAAGCACCACTATCTAAGTACTAGACACTTCCCATGATTAAACACACCATGCATGCAATGAGTGAAAAGTCCAATTTGAATCGGTAGGCCAAAGCCTCACCCACGGCTCCTCCTGAGGACTTCTCCTTAGACTTCTTCAATGGACAATTTGTAGCAAAGTGACCCATCTTGTTACAATGAAAGCATTTAACTTTCTTCATGTCCTTCTTCTTACCTCCATGATAAGAATATGATTTTGAACAAGAAATTTTACCTTTCCCCTTCCTTTCCTAAATCACTAAGGCACGGTTCTCTTCATCATCAGTCTTTGATGAAGAGCCATCCCTAGTGTTCCTCATCATCTCATCCTACATCAAAACCAACCATATTCATTCCAAATCTGGCAGCTTCTCCCGACCATTGATAGAATCCTGATAACTATGCCAACTCTTTGGGAGACCAAGAAGAGCAACGCTCATGAGATCCTCCTCGGAAACCATGATACCTAATTAGCGGGACCCTTTCTCCACAAATTGGGTACACACTTTGTCATTGTCATCATGCTAGTCTACTCTCAACACTTACTATTGAATCCTTCCTTTATTATTTTTGGGTGAGACCTCCAAGGTGACATCAAGTGACATCATCCCATATTTGTGTTCATGGAGCTCCCTATTGCACCTTCCTTTTATTCTTTCGGGCTAGGCTTCTGAGTCGCTTAGTGAGTGGGCCAATATTATGGCTAATGGGGTTACTGTTAGGCTCATGTCAACTTGACCAAGTCATCTTGGTGCACGAACCTAACTCTCTATCTGGCCTATCCTCTTTCAAATGTTCCATCGTGACCCTTTCAGGCCACGTCAACCTTCCTTGTCCAATCACATTAGGGGAAATAGGGCCGTGCCAATGCGAAGCCTCCATGACTAGGGTTCTACCTAGTTAAGGATAGGGTTGTCTGGTTCTATCGTATAAGTTTAGGGCTCGATCTATCTTGTGTTTTATCAAGCTTTCCTTCAATATTTTTCATGTCTTGACTAAGGGATATTGTCATTGCCTTATGCAATGCATTAGGTGGGGATATTTACAATTGTCGTAATAACAAGTCTCAAACTTGCCATGATTTCCCTGAGATGGTTATTTCGACCATGGATCTATCTCAGAGATCCTGTAGACCTCCAGATTAACACCAGTACTTGGTTCCAACGTCGATGGTTTATTAAGGCGTTCTATGGTGCTACCCTTATAAGCTTGGGTGAAACACTCTCTAATGTATTCCTAGCTCATCTACATTCTTTGTTCCCAATCAAGGAATTTCACGTATCATGGCGTAGGAACTCACACAACCCTTACCTACCAAAGGATTGGTGTGGATTCCTGAAAGGTGTCCACCTTGCCTACCACATGCCAAGAGCACCAAAATTCATGTCAAGGTTGCAAGTAACTATATGGTGCTATACAAAATCTTCTAGAGGAGAAAGAGTTATGCCCTAATGCTAGCATAAGATAATTAGTCCACTAGTGATACATGGCTAATAGGAAATTTAAGTAAAGTGTATGAGGCTCGACTCACCCTAAGGGAAAAACAAACCCCTCAATGTTAATACAACTCTTGTTGTTCAGCTTTGCAGCTTGTAGTTTAGGTAATAAATTGATGTATAGAATCACATATCCTACTAGCAAGACAATATCCTACGTAATTATTTCATATTAATAAAAAGGGTCTATGTGGCAAATGTTCCAAGTTTCATTACAAGTTCTTATGGCTCTTGCTATGGCCTATAGCATGGCATGATGTTTGTATGTTATTCATTTAAGTGTTATTATCAACTCAGATGAATCATGGTGCGTAGATCAAGGGTTCAACATAGGGAAACAACCCAAGCTCACTGAGTTATATGGCACTCTACTTTCTATTGCATGTTAGTTGTCATGAACCACAATAACAAACAGTTTAACACAACACCTCATTCTAATGTAATTAAGCATACACATTTGTTCAGTATGATTCTCAACATTGCTCATTTCAGTGATGACATATAAACAAAGGTTCATTTGTAATTTCCGTAACTATAAGTTCCATTTATGCATGGGGTGCATCCACATCTTCATCATATTAATAACACAAATACAATCCCCAACTCCAGAACTATTGCAACCAGAAATGCATCATGATTCACTAATAAGTAAACAGACATAAATGGATACTTATCTTTAAATTTGCAGGGAAAATGATTCTGGGACAAAGGCTCCCCACTCAACCATAAACAACTACAACCACACACTTACTTGGAGTTGTCACCCCTAAGCTAGATTCCAGAGTCTGAAGGGGGTGTTGGCTTAAGGGAATCGATCACTAGTATCCAACTGAAAACAAGCAATCCCATAGGACCTCTTCCTTAATCCCAAAGTTGACTATTACCATCTTCTTCATCACAAGGAGTCCAAAGGTTCTCTAGCTCGCCCCAAGTGTGAACCCATTGATTCACTCCCTTCTAGGAAGTCCAAAATCCACTGTGACTGTAAGGAAATAACCAGAGGTTGTCAATCAAGTCTTCCTTGATGCTGCTTCAAGATTGGCCTCTTCACAAGATGTCTAGCGCTCCAGAGTATACTATCTCAACCCATATCCTCCAGGGGACCCAAGCTGTTACAGGGCTTGAGAGATTACATCCCAACCCACATCCTCCACAGACCCAAGGTGTTACAGATCTTGAGAGACCTTGTCACAATGCACAGAGGCTCTAGGGACGCAAGTTGTTAAAGGGTTCCAAGATCCTCTCTGAAATCATAGCCTCCACAGGCCCAAGCTGTTACAGGGCTCTAGAGACTAGCAGCTCAACCCATAACCTCTACGGAACCTAAGAGCCAATCCACTTCTCTTTTCTTCTATTTTATGTTTCCTGCTAATCAAACCATAATTCTTCATTTCTCTCATGCTTGAATTGTTGTCCCTTCACCCGCTTATTTCCAACTGCTTCTTGCTTCCCCTTTTTTTCGAATACCATAATTTCGTTCTTTTCTTGGCTCACATTTACTGCCATTTCCTCTCTTTCTTGCCCTACACAGTTTACTTCTTAATTTCTTGTCCTCTTTTCTTTATACCATTTTCCCACCATTTTTCAAGAAACACAGGCTTTGTACCTTCTTTTGCAGCACATTTAAATTAAGAACTAGTTCATTAATTCATGTGCCATCCAACTTTTAATAGTTGTCCAAGAAATTTAGGTTTCTTTCTCTGCACATGAAAACCTCAATCATTCCAATTAAGCAATCATCCTCCCTAGCTCTAGAATCCGTGTCCCTTTGATTTAATACCCTTTTTAAATTTCACAGATTTGTAAAAATATTTACAAAGCCTTTTATGAAAAAAGCATAGGTGGGGTTGGCACATCATTCACATACACAATGTCTATTGTGGGAGACTGGTGACAAGTGGATTCAAATTCCACCGATGTTGAGACAGAAGTAACTTCATAAGGTGAATGTAAACAAACCCACTAAGACACCCCAAGGAGTTCAAAGATATCAATCCCATGGAAGATGATAGATAAAGAGTAGGTACAAAATTGTTCGACATTTCCACATCAAAAGGTGTATTCACGATGGTGGATTGAGTAGCCTCTTGCCATGGTAGTAAATTGGTGCTAGGGTTTGCAAGTAGAGAAGGGGAAGTGTCGCTGCGAGCGACATCTATCTCACAAAGAACTATAAATGCATCACAAAAATAATACAAATAAAGATAGTGATAATATTCGTAACATTTATATTATTAAAAAACCCATTTACAAGTAGAAATTGATTTTACAATTAAATAAAAATAAAAATGTCATTCCTAAAATAGATCGTAGATAACAAAAATAAAAATATTACTCCCTATAACATACTGCTCCTAAAAGTTTCACTATGATATAGTTATCTCTATAAGAATTCTTGAACAATATTTGAACACCCTAATCAAACTCCAAAGAAATAGGAAAGAGATCTTCAAAAAAATAAAATAATGTCATACTGAGAGGATCTGTAAACCGAATAAACTACATTATCAAATTAAAGCATTTGAGATCACACCTCAATATTTTACAAGTACCACTTTCAAAAAAGGTTTACCAAACTACCCCAAAAGATTCAAACACATACAATAATTAAGCAATGCAAAACTTGAAGTATAGTTAAAGGAGATTGAAAATTTCATGGCAACCTTCGTCTTTTAACATAAAATTATGAAATTTTGAGCACATGATATGTAGGCCTTCAAAACTAGGGAAGTTCAAAGAAAATAGTTTGGAATAAAGCTACATTTTTCTGTTGTCGTTGTATTTTTAAATTACAAACCGATCACGTGAACCTTCTTTCTCAAAATAAGAATCACAATCCTTTTAGACAATGATCACACATTGTTGGACTACTTCCAAACATCATGAAACTCGGCTCCAGTACTGCCGAATTCTTTCTCTGGCAATGCAAAATCACTTTGAATAACTGGATGATCATTGAAATTCCAAATATCATCCTCCCACAGATGCCCATAGAAATCCTCTGTAGTATCACCATAACAATCCACCACAACAAAATATCGGGAGTTGAAAGTCCATCGATATGGTTTTGCATAGTTAGAAGGGAATCCATAGTAAAATAATCTACAAAGAAACTTAGAACTTCAAGAACATCGTCGTAATATAAGTGAAGTGTCTTATATTAGACATCACTGAGGTCACTTCAAAATTCATTGGGTCCACTTAATTCACTTTTTTTATTTGAACCCAACTGACCAGTGCTATGAAATCAATATTTTTTGCACTTTAAACCCAGTTTCATCTTCGAGAAAATTTATAAGCCCACTAAGCCTCATCTTGTCGTGGACCTCATTCACAACATAGACTCTTCATTGTTATCCATAATATCAATCTTCTCAAGAAAGGCAATGATATCACTACCATTCTCGTGGCGTTTTTGTTGGAAACTTCACCAAACCAAGAGTTGTGAATTAGTTTAGTGTATTTCTTAGATTAAGTTGATTTTGGATTCCCAAAATATTCTAGTATCTTATGGATATGGACATGGTAAAATAATTAGCTTTCTCATCTTTATCAAATTCAAGAATATTTGGGGAATTTATAATAGAAATAAAAATGCCCAAAACATTCATTAACACTTTTTTTTTCAATGGTTAAATGAACTATTAAATAACCAACCATATATCATATGAACAACATATTTTAATAGATTAACAACATGTAACATGTAAACCACACTATAAAAATCATCACACAAAATCAACACAGGTAGACGCTAGATATAGGTGGAAACCCATAAATGAAGAAAACCACAAATTTGTTATTGTTGTGACGCAAAGGAAAATCTCTATTTCCTCTATTACATCAGCTTTTTTGAGACATCAACCTCTCTTTTATTTTGTAAGCTACAACTTATTGGGAAGCTCCTACTTCCACTTACATAAAATTTTCTATAGGCTCAAACTTGTTGTTTTCTAGGCTACAACCTAAAAGGATACTACAATCCTTTGACACAAAAAATATATTGTGCTTGTTTACGTGGACAATAATTATGCATACTTCCATCTTTGTTTCAACTTATTCTTCTCCTGAAATCTACTTCAAATGTGATCTTCTACCTCGATTTCTTTGTGCCGAGTAACTCACCAACAACAAATCAACTCTTCCACACTCTCTAACCATTGAGTGTTTCCAAAAGCACACATTTTTATAGTTTCTTGGTTGTTACTATTTCATGCATGAATATGAAATGAAAAGTTTGTCTCTTTTCATTCCTGATTGTCTCTTCATTTCCAAACTCTTTCAACTTTTGAATATTAAAAAATGAATTTCAAAATATTTAAATAACATGCATTGACATAAAAACACTCAAATCATTTGTCTAGCATTCCATCACAACTTTTTCGTGCATCTTTAACAATACCTCTTCAAACAAATGACTTGAACTCAACCATCCTATGCACACAATAAACTTATATAACATAACATCTTCAGCTGCTTGATCATCAACGATCATATACACACAATATACCTATGTAAAATAACATCTTCAATTGGTTGATCAACAACATTAAACAAACCTCCTCAGCTATTTCAACAACATACCTTTCTTTAGCAACATGATAAGCATCACGACATATAAATCCAAAATTAACATATATTAATCCCGGTAAATTAATAGAACTATAACTCTAAAAATATTAATGGGCATTACCGACTCTAACAAACTAATCGCAACAACATTCATTACCAAAAACTCTCACGCTCGAGTGGAATCTATTTTTCATATAGTATTATATTTTAGATTTCCCAATTTTTCATAACAAAACAGAATGTATTCAATCATTCTATCTATATCCAGTGAGTTAGTATTATACTTAATAAAATAATTGTTAGAACAGAGCATACATAACACATAGTGGATTTATACTTAGAGGCTTAGACGACAATAGTAAAGAATAATTCCAGAGACAGACAAATGGAGAAACAACAAGATTACTCAGTCAGAAACAACGGAATAGATAAAATAATCACTAGAGAACAGAAATCACTTAGCATTACATATCAAGCTTGGGCCTTGGCTTGAAATCCCTGGCTAAAGAAATTACAAATTTATAGAGGCAAAAGAAGGATCTAGAATCCTGTATGTGATTAAGATGGAGATATAGAAGCTAATGGTAATGTAGAAGGATCTAGAATCCTGGAGATCTAGAAACTAATGGCGGTGTAGAAGGATCTAGAATCTTGGAGATCTAGAAACCAATGGCCATGTAGAAGGATCTAGAATCCTACATGTGATTCATGAATTTGGCTTCACACTTAACATTCTCCCACTTGAAGCGAAATAAAAGTCATGAATCAAGTCACATCGAGTCCTACCATGCCTCTACATAACTCATGTTTATTTCATGGTAGAATCTTAGTGAGCATATCAACAGGGTTCCTATATGTATGGATCTTTTCCAAGGATAATTGTTCTTCCTCCAATACATGCCGGATCCAATGGTACCTTAAGTCAATGTGCTTGGTTTTTGAATGAGATATTGGTTTTTTCACCAAGTGAATGGCACTATGACTATCATAATATAACACATACTTGTCCTGCTTTATTCCTATCTCTCCTAGGAATCGTTGCATCCACAACATCTCTTTGCAAGCTTCTGTTGTAGAGAGCTCTACTATTCTTTGTAGCCTTGACACCCAAGATATTGCTACACCTGCAAATGTATATGAATAGCCTATAGTGGAATTTCTGGTGTCCACATCTCCAACCATATCGGCATCTGTAAATCCTTCAAGCACAGTCTTATTATGACCAAAACATAAACAATAATGACTAGTACCCTTGAGATACCTCAAAATCCATTTTACTGCTTGCCAATGTTGTTTGTCTGGATGGCAAGGAACCTACTCACTATTCCCACTGAATATGCAATGTCTGGTCATGTGCATACCATGGCATACATCAAGCTGCCAATGGTTGAAGCATAAGGAATATTGCTCATTTCTTCTTTCTCCTTGTCATCACTAGGACATAATTCAGTACTCATCTTGAAGTGGGCTGTAAGGGGTGTACCAACTGGCTTGGTATCCTTCATATTAAACCTGTCAAGCACCTTCTTGATATATTTTTCTTGTGACAGCCACAACCTTTTGTTTTCCTGCCACTCCGCATGCCCAATATCTGTTGTGCTGGTTGTCGAGCGATAAAAAGGTGTCTTTTTAACTCCTAATTACCTCACATCAATTGTCAACCCAGGGACGACATTTTATTTCAATAGGTTACTCAGTCTGAGGCGGCTATTTACTCAAGACTAATGTTTTGCAGTATAGTGCTTACAATCCAAAAGTAAATGAATGCTTGAAAGAAAATCTACTTACAACAAAATACATTGGAGCCTAAATCATTCATTCAAAAAAATAAGCAATGTATCAGTCAAGGGTCCAGTAACAATGACTCATCCCTTTGGTAACTGATGTAGCCAAAAGTAATCAAGGAATAGATCGTGGATCCGGGAGCCAGACAGTAGATGTCAATGCTCACTACACCCTAAGATCGTTCTTCACACCAAAATAACAAATGACAGGAAATGAAATGGCAGATAAGAAATGGAACAACAATTAAGAAATAGAACAACAAACAAGAAAGTGTAACAGCAACTAAGTCTAGCAAGTAGTAACACCTTAGTCTATAAGATCAAATGCACTAATCGTGACCTATAGGAATCAAATGGCAATCCTTCACTCTTAAGGACGGATTGAACAACACACTAAAATGGAACAACATTGATTAATGATGAATTATAGAACAACGCTTGAAAACCATATATACACACGGCACACCTTAATGGTAATCTGATCTAGGTAATCCACTTATTAGTCTTAGTTATAAAGAATACGATTGTATTTTATAATGGAAAAACAACATCAATAGATCCAACAATCGTAAGGAAATATAATCGCTAAGATGAATTCAGTAATACCAATTAATAAGTGTTACAACACGGATACACTGTAATTGAACAACAATACATTCTGTAAGGATCAACAACGCTATATCAATGTTGAAAGAATAGCAATGCGTTACCAAGTCAAGATGAATCAATACGACATTCCTGGCGTTGAGAACGATATTACTTAGTTGAACATAAATCAGATATAACAGAACCGTGATGTAAAATAATAGAACATACCAGATTACCAAATAAAGTTGATAATGAAAACCACGCATAAAACAAAGAGATAATATAAAGCAGCAGCAGCGTACTCCACCAGAGGATGGGCCCTTAGCCGCTAGCAGATGCTACTGGGTTACTTCAGATGAACAGAATGAACAACAACTCCCCAATCATGTATTAATCATTAAATGGTGAAATCATTACAATTGCTGAAGCTTTGAGACTTATAGCATGAAACAATCCTTTCTTCCTCCTATCCTATCATGAATTCTTAATTCTAAATCTCTAATTCTAAATCCTCAATTCTCCACCATTTTTCCATCCCCCTCTCTCATCTTTGTTTTCATTTAAATAGAGAGATTAGAGAGAAGGTACAATAAAGATAACTACAACATGATTTATATTACAAAATTTGATTGTTTCCAACCAATTGATAAACAAGAAGATATATTTCCATCCATGTTTCAACAAGAGCAAGGCAAATTTGGCTTTGCAGCTAAGATTTGGAGGACGGCCGCAACAACAAATCTGAGAAAATCGTGCTCAAAGAACCCTACGTCGCTCTCAGTACAAGCCAAATTTGGGCAAACCGTTCTTTGAAAAAGTTAATTGGGTCCGTTCTAGACAAAACCCATGTTCCATATTTTCCAAATTCTTCCTCATTTGCTCAGAATCGCAACCGCAAAATTGTCACTTCTTATTCGAGTGAATTTCTGAGTTGGCACATTTAATGGTCAAATCTTCAATCTAGAAATTATCTTGGAGGTTAAAAATGGTGAATAATGTTATAACCAATTTATTAAATTTCCATTGATAAAATCATTCATAATCATCAATTTATTAGAAATAAAGGAAGATAAATAATATTCATTCATAAGAGCATAAATCATTTATAAAATGGATTTAAATGATAAATTATAACAAATGATATAATAGAGAAAAGTAAAAATGATGAAATAAGTGTTACAAAGTGGTTGTATTCATGGCCCAACATAACAAAAAACTGAATGTATTGCATGTCCTCATGCAACAAAAAACTGAATGTATTGCATGTCCTCATGCAACCCAAAGAAAAAAACCCATGTGTTAACCAAGCAATAAAAAATTTGTTCATCTTAGCTCATAGAACAAATGAATTCTTCTTCACTTAATGAATATTCAATTTTAGCAATCTTGATGAAGGCATAAAAATGGAGTTGCAGCAAAATATGATATAAGTGACAACAACCTTCATTAACCATTTTCCCAAAAACTACAAACCAGATTTTGTTGAAATGTTGCAAGTAAATTTATAATATATGAATGTCTCTATGATCCAAAAATTAGATTGTTTTGATGCACAAATCATGAGATATAAACAAAATGGTTGTAGGTGATAGTGCATAATTTCCGAAATTTTATGAATCAATTTAACTTGAAATGATTTGGGTTTTTGTTATTTAATGATACATCTGTGTTATCCAGAAATCACAAGAAGTGAGTTCATAGTTTTAAAAATATTAGGAAAATCAATTTCTACACTGAAATTGTATGCCTTAAATGAGAAAGAAAATAGAAAACATCCATCATGCATAGCAATTCTCCCCCCTCTGAAATATTAGCATGCCCTCATGCGATGCTAGAAAACAAATAGAGGTGGTTGCTACTATCTATTGAAGTCTATGCTTGGTGTAGAACAACATGGAGTAAGGGAGGTGTTGAGAATGAATAAGAATAGCAATGGATAATAAAGAATATGAATGACATGGTCATAAGAAAGAAATGAATGAAAGCGACACTCCCCCAAACCGAAAGATGATATGCCGCTAAAAAATGGGAAGTGGTAAAAACTGTGAAATGAAGGATGATAAATAATGCTCAAAATGGATTTTCATGAAATTCTCCATATTCATAATAAATCAGAAAATTATGTTATTTTACCTCAAGTTTTACCTCCAAAAGAAAAATGTTGAATGACATATATGTATTGGCAGTTGTTGAAGCTGATGTAGGCAAACTTGGTGCTGAAAGTGATGCAAAAGGAGGAATCTAGGTAAGCACATAATGTCTGAAGAATTTCTCACATTCGCGAGTTTCTCGAGCCTCTTCTGTTAGGTGCAATAGTGTGGTCATGCTGTGAATAGGGTTTCCCCCCATACTTGTTGTTCTCCTGTAAACAAATCACTATTTTGCATATAATGTTCTTGAATCCATAGTGTTAGTTTTGAATAACAATAGATAAGATGCATGCAAAAATTTCAATCAGAAAAACTTTTGTATACATGCAATACCAATATTTTGTCAAATCAACAAGTTATGGCAGAGTACAATAATCATATCGCATGCAATCCCATAATGCATACATTCCCCCCTCCAATTGAAAAAGGGATTCCATGACCATAAAACCTATGAAAGGTGTTATGCTGACGGCAAGGCAAGGGAATGAACAATACAACAGTAGAGTACACAAATCAATGATAGGATGGCGAGAGTTATGGTTATAATGAGAGCATAGTGTATAAACATGGTTATGAATAAAATTTAGGATGATTTGGATTGATGATAAGTTATGAAAAAGGAGAAAAAGAACAACAATATGCCAAAAAGATGCTTTACTGATGGTATTATAACTGAGAATGATGCGATTGATCATAAAACAATTTCTCATGCATAAAGGTCAAAAACAGGGAAAAAAATTAAGGAAATAACTTCTCCAATAAAAAGAAAAAATAAGAAAAGGGTATTATAGTGATAATTTATGATAAGATATAACTTCAATACCATAAGCAGAGCCTCTGCTGCCAGCAGGCATCCATAGCCTCGACAAGGTTGCTTTTTAACTCATATGAGTCAGGGTCCTCAATTTATAAATGGAGAATTCCAGTTCTGTTCTACAGAAGAGATCGGTGTGCTAACGCGGTAACCAGATAACCATACTACCATTCACCGGGATGTAGCAAAAGTGATCAGGTCGGATCGTGATGAGACCTCCTGTTCCAAGGATAATTTGTCTATCCAATGGATCATAACCCTGATGTGGTGGCCATAATGGGAATGTCACTTTGTTACAGGCTTATGAACATGGTAGGCTGGCTCGTAATGAGACTCGCTATCCTCCATCTGCAAACAAAATTTTGTTGTTATGACACATTTTTATGATAAAGAGAGGAAGGCTCAGTACTCCTTAAGAGTAGGGATGGTGGAAGAAGTTGAACATGTCAATAGAAAATAATATACCCATAATCTCATTTATTACAGATAGAGAAGATTATAACCAGGAAAGGTGGAACCAGCATGGTATTAAGATGATCAATCAATATCATGTTCAACAGAAAACAATGCAGTAAAGTAGTATATAAGAAATTGTGTCCTTTTTGAAAAGAATCTATCATCAAGGAGTTGTCCTGTGAAAGATCATAACGTGAATGATAATAACTTGATTCAAAAGAATCCATAATTCTTGTCCTCATAAAAGTAGTGTACTTTATACCATGAAAGGGAATCATTAAAATATGATTAAGATGAACTAGGGATAATCCCAGAAGCGGAAGGAAGGGTTGCTCTCGAAAATAATCCCAAAGTGTTGCTTCTTTGAAGGAACAACAAAAACAATCAAAAAAAGTGTTGTTCCTTATAGGGAACAACAAAGGAAATGCACACCAAAAAGCAAAAATACACACAAAAATGTGTGAAAATGCAAATGCCGTCCCTTTGGAAAAAGGAACAGCAAAAACACTCAAAAAAAGTTTTGTTCCTTGTAGGGAACAACAAAGGAAATGCACACCAAAAAGCAAAAATACACACAAAGAAGTGTGAAAATGCAAATTTCGTTCCTTTGGAAAAAGGAACAGCAAAAACTAAAAGTGCCATTCCTTTAGAAAAGGAACAACAAAAACGCAAGTGCCATTTATTTGGAAAAGGAACAGCAAAAATGAAAAGTGTTGTTCCTTTGGAAAAGGAACAACAAAAACGCAAGTGCCATTCCTTTGGAAAAGGAACAAAAAAAATGAAAATTTCGTTCCTTTGATAGCAAAGACAAAAGTGCCGTTCCTTTGGAAAAGGAACAACAAAAATGAAAAGTGTCATTCCTTTGAAAAAGGAACAACAAAAATGCAAGTGTCGTTCCTTTGGAAAAGGAACAACAAAAAAGAAAAGTGTTGTTTCTTTGGAAAATGAACAGTAAAAACCAAATGTGTCATTTCTTTGGAAAAGGAGCAGCAAAAACACAAGTGTCGTTACTTTGGAAAAGGAATAGCAAAATGAACTGTGAAAAAGGAACAGCAAAATGAATCGTGAAAAAGGAACAACAAAATGAACGACTGACCCAAAAGGTGCTATTCCTTTGGAAAAGGAACAACAAATACGCAAGTGTCGTTCCTTTGAAAAAGAAACAACAAAAATCAAAAGTGTCGTTCCTTTGGAAAAGGAACAACAAAAGCACAAGTGTCGTTCCTTTGAAAAAGGAACAACAAAAATCAAAAGTGTCGTTCCTTTGGAAAAGGAACAACAAAAACGCAAGTGCCATTCCTTTGAAAAAGGAACAGCAAAAATCAAAAGTGTCGTTCCTTTGGAAAAGGAACAACAAAAACACAAGTGTCGTTCCTTTGGAGAAAGGACAGCAAAAATGAAAAGTGTCGTTCCTTTGGAAAAGGAACAGCAAAAACGCAAGTTCCGTTCCTTTGGAAAATGAACAAAAAAATGAACTATGAAAAGGAACAACAAAATGAACAATCATAAAATGCAAACATGCAAAAAAACAAATTAGTTGTTCAGGCCATTGATGCTGAAGATATGTTACAATTTGAATGAAGCAACACCTGAAACACAAAATACAAGAGAAATCAGAAAAGAAACAACATTTTATTTAAAAACAATATGTAAATTAAGTTACAAAAGCTATGATATTATGTAAAAAAAATGATATCTTTGAAAAATGTTTTGGCAGCAGTGATAAGACATGAATATTCAAATGGAAATCAATTCTTAATTTTTTTTATTATGAATCCGTCGGGTAATGAGTTGGATGAAATTCCTTTGTTTCATTTAAAATTTATTTCAAAAATAACTCGTCCATAAATTGACCTTCTTTATTTTCCCAAGACCTGCAAAAAACAAGTATCTACCTGCAATAAAACATTAAATCATGGAGAAAGAGAGGTGCGCGGGCTCCCCTAATCCAAGAATTATGCAAAAAAACTAACAAGTAGTTACTCTGTAGAACAAATCCATGGAAAAAATAACAAAGTAAAATTTATTTGTTACCTGCGGGAGGGCAGTGGCCAATCATGCTAACCTGCAGTGTTTTAATCACAACTTCTTTGTTTTTTGTCGAAATTGAGTGATTCCAAATCCAAATGAAAGATAATTCAAAGTTATATCTCCGGTAAAAATAGGTTTTGAAGATTCAATGATATAATATGTCAATTTTAGTTAGAACAACCTGCATAATAGAGCCATTTTTTATTACCCAGCTTAGACCAACAGTTGATATTTCAAGCGTAACGTTTTCGTTTGATGTCAGATTCAAATGATTCAAATTGGAAATTAAAGTAGATGTATTTATTTATCTCCAATAAGAACAGTTTTGGAAGACCAGAATAATTGAGAGGCGAAATACTATAAGGAATAGCTGGAGAAACAGAGTTTTAAGAATGTTGATTTACGATAGATAGTCAGTATTGTGATCATAACTTCCCCATAAGATATCGAAAATGAGTGATTCCAATTTAATTGTAAACTAGATTCATAGGGGAATCTACCATAGAAATAGGTTTTAAAAATTCATTCATTTAGGCTTCCAAGAACTGACTGTCCCAACCCTGTTCCTGAGTTGCCCGCTAGACACCCTCTCAATGTTTTAGTTATAAAGTTTTCGTTTCAAATCCAAATTAAGTGATTCAAATTGGGTTCAAAAGTAGACATCAAGGCCTACCTAGGATGGAAATAATTTTTAAAAATATTCCCTTTTGGTCCCTAAAAACATGACTGTCCCGACTGTTTTTGCAGAAATTCCATCAAGCCCACAAGCCAAAAAAATATGATATTGAAGCATTTTTTCAAATTGGTGATAAAAGTGAATATGAGTGTTTGTAGAACTATTATTTTCATTATAAGTCATATAAATACACAAATGAATTAAAAAATTATCACCAATGTTGATTTGTATAGCATGTTGCAACAAAAAACAACGGCAACAGCGCCAAAATGTTGAGAGATAAAAAGGTGTCATTTTAACTCCTAATTACCTCACATTAATTGTCAACCCAGGGACGACTTTTTATTTCAAGAGTGTACTCAGTCTAAGGCTGCTATTTAATCAAGAGTAATGTTTTGCAGTATAGTGCTTAGAATCCAAAAGTAAATGAATGCTTGAAAGAAAATCTACTTACAACAAAATACCTTGAAGCCTAAATCATTCATTCGGAAAAATAAGCAATGTATCAGTCAACGGTCGAGTAACAATAACTCATCCCTTTGGAAACTGATGTAACCAAAAGTAATCAGATTGTTCTTCACACCAAAATAACAAATGACAGGAAATGAAACGACAGATAAGAAATGGAACAACAATTAAGAAATAGAACAGCAAACCTGAAATGGAACAACAAACAAGAAACTGTAATAGCAACTAAGTCGAGCAAGTAGTAACACCTTCGTCTATAATATCAAATGCACTAATCGTGACCTACAGGAATCAAATGGCAATCCTTCACTCTTAAGGATGGATTGAACAACACACCAAAATGGAACAACATTGATTAATGATGAATTATGGAACAGCGCTTGAAAAACATATATACACATGGCACACCTTAATGGTAATCTGATCTTGCTAATCCACTTATCAGTCTTAGTTATAAAGAATATGATTGTATTTTATAATGGAACAACAACATCAATAGATCCAACAATCGTAAGGAAATATAATCTCTAAGATGAATTCAGTAATACCAATTAATAAGTGTTACAACAAGGATATGCTATAATTGAACAGCAATACATTCTGTAAGGATCAGCAACGTTATATCAATGATTGAAAGAATAGAAATGCGTTACCAAGTCAAGATAAATAAATACGACATTCCTAGCATTGAGAACAATATTACTTAGTTGAACATAAATTAGATATAACAGAACCCTGATGTAAAATAATAGAACATACCAGATTACCAAATAAAGTTGATAATGAAAACCACACATAAACCAAAGAGATAATATACAGCAGTAGCAGCGTACTCCACCTGAGGCTGGGCCCTTAGCCGCCAGCAGATGCTGTTGGGTTACTTCAGATAAACAGAATGAACAACAACTCCCCAATCATGTATTAATCATTAAATGGTGAAAATATTACAACAGCTAAAGCTTTGCGACTTACAGCATGAAATAATCCTTTCTTCCTTCTATCCTATCATGAATTCTTAATTCTAAATCCTCAATTTTCCAACATTTTTCCATCCCCCTCTCTCATCTCTGTTTTCATTTAAATAGAGAGATCAGAGAGAAGTTACAACAAAGATAACTACAACATGATTTCTATTACAAAATTGTATTGCTTCCAACTAATTGATAAACAAGAAGATATATTTCCATCCAGCTTTCAATAAGAGCAAGGTGAATTTGGCTTTGCAGCTAAGATTTGGAGGACAGACGCAACAACAAATCTGAGAAAATTGTGCTCAAAGAACCCTGCGTTTCTCTCAGTACAAGCTGAAGTTTGACAAACCGTTCTTTCATGAAGTTAATTGGGTCCGTTCTGGACAAAAATCATGTTCCAGACTTTCCAAATTATTCTTGATTTGTTCAGAATCTCAACCGCAAAACTGTCACTTCTTATTCCAGCGAATTTTTGATTTGGCACGTTTAATGGTCAAATCTTCAATCTAGAAATTATCTTGGAGGTTAAAAATGGTGAATAACGTTATAACCAATTTATTAAACTTTCATTGATAAAATCATGCATAATCATCAATTTATTAGAAATAAAGGAAGATAAATAATATTCTTCATAGAGCATATCATTTTATAAAATGGATTTAAATGATAAATTATAACAAATGATATAATAGAGAAGAGTAAAAATGGATGAAATAAGTGTTACAAAGTGGTCGTATTCATGGCCCAACACTGGTCCCAAATCCTTCATTGCAAATTTGCTACCCAAATCTTTCTTCAACCTATTGATCTTATTCTTATCATGCCCAATAATCAACATGTCATCCAAATATAACAATAATATGATATACTTTCCTTGATCTAACCTTTTGATATAGACACAATAGTCAGCTTCTAACGTCTAAAAACCATGTTCCAACATGAATGAATCAACTTTCTTGTACCATTGTTGAGGTGCTTGTTTCAACCCATAAAGACTCTTCTTCAAATTGCAAACAAGGTCTTCTTTTCCTTCTTCTATGAAGCCTTCTAGCTGCTCCATATAAATTTCTTTCTCCAATTCACCATGGAGTGTAGTTTTTAAATCTAATTGTTCACATTCTAGGTCTAAAGAAAAAACTAGACCAAGAATGACTCTAATGGATGACATTTTAACAACAGGTGAGAAAATTTCAGTGAACTCAATACCTTCTTTTTGGGCAAAACCTTTCACCACCAGCCTTGCTTTATACCTCACCTTATTTTCGTCACCTTCATGCTTAATCCTGTAAACCCATTTGTTTTGTAGAGCCTTTCTACCTTCTGGGAGGTTTACCAACTCCCAAGTTTTATTTTACTACAAAGAGTTCATTTCTTCTTCCATTCTTCACTGTGGTAAACTTTACAAGCTTCTTGGAAACAATTAGGCTCACCTTCATCAGTCAACAAAATATAGTTTGAAGGAGGATACCTTTGTGAAGGCTTATGAGGCCTAGAAGATCTGCGAACCAACTGTGGTGGTGCCTTATCAGGTTGAATCTCCTGTAAAAGTTCCTGCAAAATTCCTTCTTCTTGTTGTTCATCATTTTCCACTTGTTGTTCTTCATGCTCCTGAATTTGCTATTCAATTTCTTGTATTAGTGGTATGTTTTCCTATTGCTCTTCAAACCTGCCAATAACTTTCTTGAACTCCAACTCACCTACAATCCTCCTGAACATTTCTAACTCATTGAATATAACACCATTGCTTCTAATAATTTTATGATTGATTGGATCCCATAGGCGATAACCAAAATCTTCATCCCCATATCCAAAAAAAATGCATTTCATAGATTTATCATCTAGCTTAGTTCTATTTTTTTGGGGAATATGTACAAATGCTTCGCATCCAAAGATTTTCAAGTGAGAATAATTCAAATTCTTACCAGTCCAATATTATTCAAGGATACCCCATCCAACGATGTAGTTGGAGATCTATTTATGAGGTAGCAAGCAGTCTTGACTGCTTCAGCCCAAAAATTCTTCTCCAAACCATAATTGGACAACATACTTTGCACCTTTTCCATTATGGTGTGACTGATCCTTTTTGCGACACCATTCTGTTGAGGAGTACCAAGCACAATGATTGATGAATTTGGCTTCACACTTAGCAATAACTAACCTTCATATATCTCATTTTACTTCACATCAATCGCCAAAAATTCTATGGGTTTTGCAAGATATTGAGTCCATTATACTTTCTGCTATTACAATGGTAAGTGGCAATGGTTCCTGAATGAAAAGTGTGCGAAAAATAAATATTTTCCAAATTTTCTTTAACTCTTATGCTTTTATTTTTTCATCTCGTTGTCGTACGATGACGATAAATAGTATTATACCTGCGGATTACTTTGTAGTCAAATAAGTTTGGTGCCAATAAATTTGAAGTAACATTTTCACATGGTAAAAAGAAACACCCAAGGTTGACGGTTGTACGAATGGACGTTAATGGGTATGCTTAGGTGGTAGTCGGTGAATCAAGAATACTGCCGAGAAGTAAAACCTCACTATAAAAAAAAGCCTTCGGCTTAATGACAATGAATTTTTTACCAAATAATAATAAAATGTTTTTAAATTACGAAATTTAAATATATGACTGGTTAATATTTTTAATAAAATTGATTTAAGAAATTACACATATATATTAAATTGAAGAAATTTAATATTAATAATTTGTAAATTAATGTTACCAGTGACTTATAATTTTGTAAGGACTATCGAGCTTATTCCCAGGTATGAATTTAATATTAATTTATTAATTTATACAAATTATATCTTGATTTTAAAATTTTAAGTGAAAAACACATATTTTTTATTAACAAGATTAATAGTTAAAATGTAGTATAACTCTCATTTTTATTGCTAATTAATTGATTAAAGTAATGTAGATTCTGTGTTTTGTCATTATTTAAGAATTTTTCATTTCTATAATTTATCGTTATTCATGTCTCTACACACATTTTTTTCGCACATTTGCATTCCACACAATGAAAACCACCTCAACTCTCTACCCCTTTGAAACCACCTCCACATGAAATACTTGATTTGCTTCATGAAACTTAGATTTCTGTGAGCATTTGTGAATTTAAGACTTATTGTCTAGTATTAAATGAAATGTGTTTTTAATTTGTAATATGTGCGAGAAAAAAATTGTGCTCAATAATAAACACAATTTTTTTTCGCAATGTTCCACACTTCCGAATGCATTCTCTGTCCGCATAGTTCTCCCACACACCTTATTTTTTGCAAAATACTTGTTTTATACAATCAAAGCCACTGAAAACATGTGTCAGGTCAAAACACATTAGCTTTTCACAGTAAACAAAAATTACAAGGACAGAGATAGTCCAAAAGTCATATCAATCATGATCAAATTTGTGAGTTGAGTGTATGGGACATTGTCTTTCATCTTGCAAACTCAAGTATCTACTTCACCTCCTTACTGTAAAACCTTACATCAATTTAGTTCAATTAGCCTAACATGACGTCCATCTTTGCACTCATTAATTGGTTAAGGATATGCCACTTTGAGAGGGCTTACATTTTGTTGTTATTCATGAATGTGCACATTTCCACAATCCATTGTTTTTTTTCCCTATGGTTCACGGATACCCATGGTCACTAGGTAGCCACTACGTCCACTTGAATAATATCTAGGGTGGACCCCACCCGAATGGGATCAACACCCCTCGGCCATATTTACTTAGCCTAACCCCTTTCAGGAATTGACCCTGTGACCTCCCAATTGGCGAGGCACTGATTTGACCGATTGAGCTAACTCTTGGGGCTAGCCACAATCTATTGTTATTTCCATGTTGACACTTTAATTTACTATTATTTATGAAATCTATTATTATTTTGCATAGCTTTACTCTGCGCCTTTGTATGTCGCATAATGAAAGCCATCTTTGCATAATTTTGTCCAAATTTCCACACTTTGCAGATTTTTTTGTAATGTGCACAGTGAAAGTTTTATCTACATCTTTTCATTTTGAATGTGTGCATTTTCACAATCTACAATTTTGTCATTGTTCAAGAATGATCACATTTTCGCAATCTATCTTTATTTCCATGCCTACTCCTCAATCCCACACAATGAAAGGAACCTTTGCATAGATTTCCTCTGAACCTATGTATCTCGCATAATGAAAGGCACCTTCACATAGCTTCATCCAGACCTTTGCACTCCATAATAAAAGCTTGATCTGCATCTCTGCATTTTGAATGTTCGCATTTCCACAATATATTGTTATTTTCATTTATTCACCTTTGTATCCGCACAATGAAATCCACGTTTGCATAGATTTCCTAAACCCCTTCGTACTTTGCACAGCTTTCCTCCACACCTTCATATAGCTTGGTCTACCTCTGCACTCTATAATGAAATATTGATATGCATCTTCGCATTCTATGTGTTCACATTTCTGCAATAATTTGTTATTTTCATATCTACACCTTCGTATCTCACACAATTAAAGCCAATTTCACATAGCTTTCCTCCATGCTTCCATATGTCGCATAATGAAAGCCATATTTACATAACTTCATCTGGACTTCCACACTCCACAAAATTTCCATAGTGTGCACAATGAAATCTTTATCGTCATCTCCGTGTTTCTACGATCTCTCGTTATTTCTGTGTACGCACCTTCGTATCCGGCATAATGAAAACCACCTATGATATTTCCTTCGCATCCATAGCTTGCATAATGAAAGCCATTTTTCATGGATTCGTCTGCACTTCCACACTCGGCAAATTTTTCGTAGTGTGCATAGTGAAAGATTTATTCACATCTTCATATTCTGCAAAGTGTGTTGTTAAGGCTATGTCTTTTTATTAATTGGAGAATTAATTCGATTATTTATCCTATTAACACATAGCACTATTAGAGGGGCCAAACACAAACATGTTGTCCATATCATTTGCACACGTCAAACCATATATTGATAGAACCATCCTTGCCCTCATCCATTTCAGCCCTTTGTAGATCATCTGCATGTGACATTTAAAGAAATTGAGATGATTTATTGGCATTCGCGACAACCACTCCCAACTTGATAATTTTGGATATAGTGTTGAAATTTTCTCCATATTATTATGATCATAGTCTAATGAGGCGTCATTTTTTCCTGGAAAATAATAGAATTTCTGGCATGATTTTGATAAAATCCAGCAGAAATTTTTGGAAATCCGCGTTACGGCTATCAAGCTTCAATATTTTGGGTGCCTTATGGGTCTTTGATGGTTTTGAATCCATTTCAACCATCAAAAAAATGATTCAATCACTCCTATTGTTTTATTTTTTGAAGACAAAAAATGGTAAGGTTCCAGTTATCTTTGACTATCCGGGTGAAATTAACACCTCAGTAGACAACGCCTCTTAGTATGTCCTTTCCAGATGTTCTTAGTATGTCATTTCCACATGTTCTATGTCATGCCTAGTAGTCACACTTGGATTAAGCATGTAAATTTTGTCGTAGATGGAGTTTCTCTTAAAATGTCCACAGAGTAACCTACTCTCTTTCATGTGCAGTTAAGGCACCCACTTATGATTGGATGTTCTATAAACCGGCCTATGCCACATAAAAGGAAGCTTTGCAAGTATTTTATTTTATAGGGATAAAACAAACAATGGTTGGTGACAGAGAAAAATATTTCTATTTTTTTACAGGAAGCAAATAAACCAAGATAGATCCATCTTAAGCATCAATCTAACATGTGTTGAGCGAGATCAAATTTCTTCACGCGCAAATTTATTTTAGAGTGGAAAAAGTAATGTGTAATTTTTCACTATTTAAATTGTATTTTTTGATACTATAGATATTACATAGATATTACCATGGGAAAATACCATTGGTTGTCAAAACCTAGAGCCCAAAAACTGCCAATCGTAAAGCTTCATATATATATAATATATAATATAATGTTAAAGATAAAAATATTTTAATATGAATTAATATTGAGGGTATACCTTGAAAATATATTATAATAAAAAAATATTTTAATGTGTTTACAAAATATTTGTTTTCAATTTTACACGTGTCAAGTTCCAATTAAATGAAGGTATACTTACACATCACCTCACACTGGGTTGTAGAATGAGCCCTCTCGGCTTGGGAACAAGAGAGAGGAGATTTGGAAATTGATTTTATATAGTGGGTTTTGTATTTTTTTTTTTAAACTAACTTTCTTTAAAAAATTATTTTTTTTTTTTTTAAAATGCATACTCAAAACTTCTTTAAAATTTATGAATGTTTTTTATTAAATTAAAAATAAAAAATAATTTCCATTTCAATAAGTTTAGATAATATATATATATATATATATATATATAATATATAGCAATTTTTTTATAAAAGAGATAAAGTTGGAGCTAGGAAATTTGCTAAGGAATAAAAAACATCAATAAAACATTTTTAAAATTGAAGGGCCTATTATCATTTTTCACATGCACCTGTTTTTCAATATAGTAGTCAATATGACCTCCCTAAACTCTTATGTCATTTTATTTAATTTATAAAAGCTTTTGACATAGTGTGAATAATAACATTTGAAATAGATTATAAAAGTTAAAAGGTATTTTCAAGTTGAGAGTTGTTACAATAAGAGTATATGATAATGTTATTTCAAATTTTACAAACACAAAAGATTGGTTAGAGGAGACTACTTATAATATCTAGGAGTTTAACAAGGTTATTGTCTACGCCCAACATTTTTGGCATATACATTAAGTGAATGGGAAGTTTGGAAGAAGTAGGTTGTGTTGGCCAAAGTCTAACTCGTATACCCATCATCCTTCTTTATATTTTTTATATTATTCTTATGTTGAGGAGTAACTTCTTATGGTTTGAATGACAAACTAAAAATTTTCATGTATTTTTACATTAGTATGGGTATCATTATTAACACTAACAAAATGAAGCTTATGGTAATTAAATCCAAAAATATAACGTATGATAATACATATATGAAAATAGTAACTTGGAGGAATTAAATTCACACAAATATTGTTGTTATATATGAGCTCAATAAAATTTAAATTGCAAAGATATAATAAAATAAGATAATGCAGAAAGACTTAGACAAAACAAAATTTTACATCGCAAAACCCTAATGTAGTGTGTTAAGAAAAAATCGACAGGGAAATATATATGTATTCTCTTTCTTTTTGGTAGGTAAGCACCCACGGGGGATTTGAACCAGTGACCTATCACAAGAAGTGCCTTAACAGTGCACCCATTCACTCTCAATCCAAAGCCCCTTGGCCAAATATATATCTATTCTCATATTACCAACATTACATTTCCTTTCTAGGGATATATAGATATATATCTAAATTGGAACCATTACAAGCATTAACCTAAATTGTTATACAAACTGATAAATATTTACTTGAAGTAAATGTTGGTTTTTACAATATAATTTTCGTTTTAATCATTGACACAATTCCAACAATATCCACCTTCACAATAATTTACATGAAACTTTGGCTAATCACATTCATTCACCTTTTATGTAAGCTAGGAAACGGCAAACACCACCACACCTTCTCTAATAGTACTAGTTTTGCAAACATATCTATACAATTTTATTGAGTATGAAATTTCTTAATATATACTCCACCTCCATCCATAAGCTATCTTTAAAAATGGTATTTAATATCAAAATTCTTAGTCTTACTATTATAAGTTGGAATGGCAACTAAATGAATAGCAATTATATTATCATATAATATATTCATATTTTCCACATTCCTCCAAACTCACCCAAAAAGACTATTTAACTATATTGCCTCCTTTCATTCATGTGAGACAATTATATATTCTACCTCAACAGTGGATAAAGCAACTTTTCTTGAATATTTGACTTCCAACTAATATATCCTTATGAAAGAGTAAAAAATTAATGTAAATTAGATCTCCTCATTTAAATATCCTACAAAATATGAATCAACATGACCACAACTAGAATCAGCACAATCATTAAAATTTATGCAATAATAACTTATGCCTCTAATAGATCAAAGTTCCCATTTCACTTCTTTTCACTTCTCTCTAAATTTATTTTCCATGTATCTACTAAGACACTAATATAATGTGAAATATCTAGCCTAGTACTTACCATCACATACATGAAACTTCTTATTGCACTAGCATATGATGCATGAGGCATATAATCATTTACTTCTTTACTAGTAAGCCACATACACTTGAAGAAAGCTTAAAATGGGAAGCTAAAGTGCTATTTTCAAGTTTCACATTATGCATACATAATTTCACAAGTATTTTTTCCACATTCATTTGTTGTGATAACTTGAGATTGCCAATTTTCTTGTCTCTATCTATTCCTATGTCCAAAATTTCTCATGCTACTCTTAGATTCTTCATATCAAATTTTCTAGCCAAATGAGACTTTCACCTATTTATCTTTATTATGTTTTTGTTTCAATAATCATGTCATCAACATATAACACGAAGATAATAAATATGTCATTCAAACTTTTGAAGTAAAACGATGGCCATAGTCAAATTTGGAGGACCATGAAGGAATGATTTTTTTTGCACTCCTTCCTAGTAGACTACTTTAGGCCACATAATAACTTCTTGACCTTGCAAGAAAATCTTATTTTTTGATTTTGAACTTTTCTTTTGTTTTCCCATGTATATTGCCTCATCAAATTCTCCATATAAAAGGTTGTTTTAGCATCTCACTGCTCTAAATTAAGATTGAGTGAAACAACTAGAGTTAATACAATATGAACATAACCAAGTTTAACAACTAGTGAAAATATTTCATGGAAATAAATACCTTCCATCTCAAAGTACTCCTTTATTACTAGTCTATATTTGTAGCTTTCAACTTTGTCATCAAGAACATTTTTCAATTTGTAGACCCATTTACACGCAACAACTTTTCTACCGTTTTGAAGTTCTACTAGGCCCTAGGTTTCATTTTTCTCCAAGGCATCCAATTCTTATTTCATTCACATTTTCCATTTAGAATTTTCAATATAAGTGATTGCTTCTTGATAATAAGAAGGTTCTCCATTTCTACAAATCAAGGTAATAGATGAAACATAATCGGCATTCCTCTTATAAATATTTCTATCTCATGTACATCTCCTTGATGTTGGTTATGATATTTCCACTTTTCCTCAATACTTTATACATCCACTATTTCTTCCTCATCAAAAGCTTCTTCTTACTTTTTAGTTTATGTCAATGGTTAAGTCTACAACTATTTTTTTTTTTAATTTAGTGGCACTTGATCCTATTTCATATGAACTTCTACAATTTATGATTTAAAGTGGGGGGAATCAAATATTACATCTCTAATAATTATGATTTAGTACATAATGGGATTCCAAAATCTATATCCCTTAAGTACAAAATCATAACCAACAAAGCTATACTTCTTTGATATGGGCATTAACCTAGAATGTGGTTTTTTACCAGAGGATAAGATTTACAACAAATTATTTTTACGATTGAGTAATGAAAAGGATGAAATGTTCATACCTCTTCAAAAATATTATAGTCATGGAAATTGATGGTGAGTGGCTTACCAAATAACAATGTGTAGAGATTTCTCATGCGCATAAATCTTGATTTAAATTGATATTGTTGTGCATTCTCCATGCTCTCTCTAGAAGAGTCTCGTTCATGTGTTCCATCATGCCATTTTCTTGGGAAGTATATGTTTTGGTTTTATACCTTTTGATCCCAACTGACTTTTAATATTTTTCAAATCCCAAAGATGTGAGCTTTCCTTCATTATAAGTTCTTAAAAATTCATTGTTCTACAAGTTATTTTTTCAACCAAAACATTAAATTGTTTAAATACATTAAAAATTTGGTTTTTTTTAGAACATAGGTCCACACCTTTCTAGATAATTCACCTATAAATATTACAAAATATGGTGATTCTCCAAAATAAATTATAGGAGATAGTCCCTAGACATATAATAATATATATATATATATATATATATATATATATATATATATATATATATATATATATAATATATATATATATATAAATCTATAATTCATTTTCTTATTGACTACTTATTTTAAACTTCAATATACACTGCTTCCTAAAAATATAATGTATACAAAAATGCAAATTCAAAGATTTTAGATTTGGAGGTAACTTGTAGTTTATCAATACTTGTAGCCTTTCTTGCTCATATGACTGAGTCATTGGCACCTTAAATGGGTAGATTCACTTGCACCCTTAGATGCCACCATGAATTCATTTATTTGGGTATTCCCTTCTAGATTGTAAATGTTCGTAGTCTTTGCAACTTTCATAACCACCAAAATTTCCTTGAGATATATTTAATGCTCACCTTGATCTATAATTTTGTAAATTCCAAAATAAAAAACTCCCAAAGAAATAATTTTTTCTTTGAGTTCATGTAAATGACTTACCTCTATCATTGTCCTTAAAATATCATTAGACATTTTAATCTTAATGCTTCCAACCCCATTAATCTTATAAGAAACATTATTTCCCATAACAATAAAACCACCATCAATAAGTTGATAAGAAGAAAAAAATATAATGTGAAGTACCTGAATCTAATAACCATTCTTCATAGTATTGTGGGGCACTACAAATAGATAAACCATCATCAACCATATCTAGACTTGGTTCAAATGAATTTTCTTCCCTTTGGAGTCTTCCTTAGATTCTTGTCTCTTCCAAGAAATTCTCTTGAGATGCCCTGGTTTATTATTAGACCAACATTCTAGTTTACACTTCTTTCCTTTTCACTTAGATATTCATGTAATTATTTACTCCTCTTCTTAATATTTGGATTGAACCCTGGACACCATTTCTTCTAGTTGGAGATCTCTATAGTGGAATTCCTATGTGTCGAAGAATGTAACTAGGTTCAATATTCATATTTGTATTTGAGTCAAAGAATGAAAAATATTTTATTATTATCATTACAATGACTTATTAAAGCATGGGTTTCATGCTTGGGTCATCATTTTATAGGTAAAAGTCCCCATTGAGAACTAGGTTTTATACTGAGTCATTAGGGTCATTTTCCATTTAATGAGACCCCTCTTGGGCTTTTGAATCATGTGAAAATAATTATTATTCAGTCGAAATGTAATTTTTCACCTCCACACCAAGTTGGTCCTAGCCTAACGAAGTCGGCCCACAAGAGGACAATTTGACCCACAAAAGAGGTTATATATACAAGAGCAATTTGATCGATTTTGAAATCAACTTAGCAAGTTTGATACACATCAAGGAAGTGTAGAAAAAGTGTGAAGTTCAAGGAGAAAAAAGAAGAAGTCAAAGTAAAATTTTATGGGTTATATCTCTCACTCTTTTATTTGAATTTATTGGGCTATTTTCTAAATCGAAGTTCTGTTGCTGGGAGGGTGGAAATTTTTAAAGTGTCGGGTCAAAGATTCTTCTTCTAGAAGGTTGAAATTATGGATTTGCTGGGTCGAAGTGTTGTTGCTGCAAGGTCAAAGATCTAGATCAAAGTTGCTGGAATGAAGGGCTGACTTTGTGATTGGTGGAGGTTTATGTCTATGTTGAAGAGTCTTGGATTATCTAATCTTAACTACTGAAGGAAGTAGTTTGACTAGGTTCTCCCCTAGACAGGGGTTTGGCCCTCATAGAGTGCCTAGATCTTGTGTCTCTTGTTCTTGTGATCTTCATACACATATAATTTTTTAATGGGTTGATGATAGATAATATAATAAAGGAATAAAAGAAGCCAAAATAATTCACTAGTAATTTTAAAGAAAGAGAAATATAGCCCTTATTCTACTAGCATTGATTTCTCAGCATGGTTTCAAAGCTAAGGTGAAGGAAGATTGGAGATCACTCTATTGGCTTTAAAGAAAGAATTACTATCTCTACCATAAGATACTTTAAAACAGGATTCAATATTGCAAGAAGTTGGATAAAAAGAATCATCTACAACTTATTCAACAAGGTCAAAAGCAAAGGGTTTTTGGTTGCACTCACAGGTTCACTCAATGATGACAATGCATGGATTATTGATAGTGGAGCATAAATACACATGATAGGAGATAGAAAACAACTTCACACTCTATCAAAGGAACAATCTTCTCAAGCAGTGGAATTTGGAGACAATAAAATCTATGTTGTTAAAGGTCCAGGATCAACTTCTTTGAAGATGGACAGTGGAGCAAAGGTACATCTCAATAATATATTCCATGTTCCAGGTTTGAAAAAGAATTTACGTTCAAAAATAAAGGTGATAGCTTTGGTTTTGTAGATGGAAATATTTTGGCTTGGGGTAAATATTCAAGCATTGATAAAGCTAGGGTTATTGGAATATGTTAAGGAAGTCTATATAGAGTCATAAGACCATCTCCTCAAGCCCTAGTTCACATGGAAATCAATCCCATTGAACTATGGTGTAGAAGATATGGACATTTACATTATAAGGTAATTCCATCTCTCAATAAATTGGTAAACGCCATTCCTAATATTAAAGAAGATATATGCAAGGGATGTGCCTTAGGAATGAATACAAGTAGTGAAACAAGGTCTAAAGAAATATTGGACCTTATTCATTCAGATGTGGGTGGGCCTATGTCTGAAAACTCACTTCGAGGTCATCTTTATTATGTAACCTTCATTGATGATCAGTATAGAAATACATGGTTCTATCTTCTCAAAACAAAGAACGAAGTATTTGAAAAGTTCAAGGAATTTAGGTTTGAATTAGAGACCTTACCTGAAAGAAGAAGAAAGAATTTTAGACCTGATAATGGTGGAGAATACACTTCGAAAGAAATAAGTTCATATTACAAAGGAGGAGGAATTAAGAGGGAGCTCATTCTTCCCTACAATCCGTAATAGAATGGAGTTGCAGAAAGGAAAAATAGAAAACTTGAAGAATGTATACAAACAATGATTTTTTATCAAGATATTCCTAAATTTCTATGGGGAGAAGCTCCAATGACCACTGGATATATAAAAAATAGAAGTCCTTACAGAATCCTCAATAATATGACACCTGAAGAAGCATTCACGGGAAGGAAGCCATGTGTGGACCATCTGTGAATCTTTGGATCTCCCACCTATATCCATGTTCCGAAGGACAAACGAAAGAATTTGGATTCTACAAGCATTAAAGGGATTTTCGTTGGCTACAATATTTCTTCAAAGGAATACAAAATCTACATCAAATAAAGAAGACATATTGAATTATTCAGGGATGTTATATTTGATGAAAACCATGCCTACAAAAGATCCAAAGATATTCCTATAGATTTCGATGATGATGACATACCACTATTCAAAGAAGAATACCATCACGATAATCCTACGAAAAATCAAGAAGAAGAAGAAGAAGAAGAAGGACCAAGTGAACCTATTCAACATGTAATCATACCCGACACAAGGAAGAAGCGAAATTGGTTAAAAGCTACTCTTGAAGGAGCTGAAGGACATGCAATTGCGAAAGGAACTTTTCGAGAAATAAAAAGACCAAAACAATATTCTAGATATGATGCATACATGAAAAAACTCATTGAAGTTGAACCAACTACAGTTGATGAAGTTGCTCATAAATAAGTATGGAAGAAGGCTGTGCAAGAAGAATATTAATCCATCATGAAGGATGGGGTTTGGGAAATCATTCCTAGACCAAGTGGCAAATTGGTTGTCACTTCTAAATGGATCTACAAAGTCAAGCACGCTATTGATGGAAGCATATAAAAGTACAAAGATATATTCGTTGCAAGGTTCTTCTCTCAAAAGGAAGGCATAGACTATGAAGAAACCTCTACATCTGCCACTAGATATACTACTATAAGATCTTTGGTTTCATTGGTTGCAACAATGGGATGCAATATCCATCAAATGGATGTAAAAACAACATTTCTGAATGGAACCATTGATGAATAAGTATACATTGAACAACCTGAAGGCTTTGAAATAAATGGCAAAGACAGTCATTTTTGTAGACTCAAGAAGGTCCTATATGGTTTGAAGGAAGCTCCTAGGGCATGGTAAGCAAGAATGGATGCATACCTTCTAAGAATCGGG
This sequence comes from Pinus taeda, assembly GCA_000404065.3. NCBI lineage: Eukaryota > Viridiplantae > Streptophyta > Pinopsida > Pinales > Pinaceae > Pinus > Pinus taeda. Next base: position 4,292 of record APFE030472561.1, on the reverse strand, counting down.
TTCGTAAAAATTTTTGTTGGTCCAAATCTCTATATCAAGGTCGTGGATAATGAGCCAGTCATTATTCTACTATTTATAGATGATATATTTATTACAAGTGTAGAATGAAGGATACAAGAATGGAAGAAGATGCTGGCAGCCGAGTTTGAAATGAAGGATTTGGGATTGATGCATTATTAGCTAGGCTTGGAAGTATGGAAGAAACTTGGGGAGATATATCTGGGGCAAGGAAATTATATAATTAAGTTTTTGTAAAAAATCGGTATGATGGATTTCAAGCTCAAGGTTACTTCCATGATCACCAATCTTAAGAAGTTGAGAAGCTCTAACTCAAGCCTCGTAGATCCTACCACCTATCGAAAATTGGTGGGCTTTCTAATGTATCTGGAAAACACTAGATTGGATATATGTTTTACTGTGAAAATTATTTGTCAATTTTAGTTGGTGCTTCGACATGATCATTGGATAGATGCCAAGCATATATTAAGACATCTATGTGGTACTATTCATCACTTCATAAAGTGTGATAGCAAGGAAGTCAAGCTTGACAGGTTATACAGATTTTGATTGGGGTGGTATTGAGAGTGATGAAGGAAGCACTACCGTGGATGTTTCAGTTTGGGATCTGCGATGATTTCATGGATGAGTAGAAAGTAATATCATGTTGCTTTAAGTAGTGTTGAAGTCGAGTATGTGGTTGCATGTGAAGTAGGAAAGGAGGTTGTATGGTTGAGGAAACTTCTGCCATATTTGTTTTATAAACTTGTAAGTCCTACTGTGATAAATTGTGATAATCAAAGAGTCATTAAGATGTCTAAAGATCTCATGTTCCATGCAAGGATGAAGTATATCAACAATAAGTACCACTATATTAGAAGTTTGGTACAAGATGGGATTGTGAAGCTACATTATGTTTCGATTGGCGAATATGTAACTGATGTGTTGACAAAGTATCTTCCTAATAAGAAGTTTGAATATTTGAGAAGCATGCATATTTTTCTTTATATCATTGATTTCATTAACAAAAAGTGTTTGGAAGAGACTTGAGGAGGCATCTTGTGTGATACAAAATTCTTGGGAGGACATCTAGCTATCATATGTGTTGATATCTAGTTCCCAAAGTAGAGAGGGTGACATTGGTCATAAGACTCTGACCTTACATTATGCACCTAGTTCCCTAGGTTGATGGTTAACAAGTAAGCCTAATGGTACTTAGATAGGCTGAAATCTTTAGTCCATCTTAGTCCCACCCAAATAGATTTCCCTAGTCAAGAATCTAGTCAGTGGCACAGTGTGTGCCTAATTTCTTTGTAGTTCTTGTGTTTTAAGATATCCCTTGTACTTGTACATACATGTCTAAATTATGAATACCTACCTAGTTAAGAGGGAGTGTTGAAGAATGTAATTAGGTATGGTCTTCATATTTATATTTGAGTCAAAGAATGAAAAATACTTTTTTATTATTATTACAATGACTTATAAAAGCACCAGTTTCATGCTTGGGTCATCATTCTATAGGTCAAAGTCCCCATTGATTACTTGTGGGTTTCATACTAAGTCATAAGAGCCATTTTCCATTTAATGAGACCCTTCTTGGCCTTTTGAATCATGTAAAAAGAATTATTATTGAGTCAAAAATGTAATTTGTCACCTCCATACCAAGTCAGCCATAACCTGATGAAGTTGGCCGAAAAGAGGAAAATTCAACCCACAGAAGAGGCTATATATACAAGAGAAGCTTGATCTATTTGGACATCAACTCAACATGTTCGATACACATCAAGTGCAGACAAAGTGTGAAGTTCAAGGAGAAGAAGGAAGAACTGCAAATCAAATTTTTTGGGCTCTCTCTCTCTCTCTCTCTCTTATGCAAAGTTGTTGTAAGCAAGGGATAACTTGGTGGTTGGAGGAGATATGTTTCTAGGTTGAAGAGTCTTAGATTGTCTCTTATTAGCTACTAAAGGAAGAAGTTTGACTCGGTTCTCCCCTAGATAGAGGTTTTTTCCTAGAAGAGTGCCTACATCTTGTGATCTTCATACACACATAATTTGGTAATTGCTTGATGAAGATAATATAATAAATAAATAAAAGAAGTCAACATAATTCACAAGTAATTATCAAGAAAGAGAAATATAACCCTTATTGTACTAGCATTAATTTCTCAACACTATGCATCTCCTTTCACAATAATGTTCCCATAATAGAATCATATTCAAGAGCATTAGTTGTAATAAAGATAATAAAAGTGATTAAGTGATATGAAGATTTAGAAAATGAGCACAATCACATGACAACCTTATCCTCTTAATCAATTTTTGGTGTGTCCTTTCCTTCATAATTTTTCAATGATTTTGGTGTGTCCTTTCCTTCATAATTTTTACAGTTTCCTCTTTAAGTAAATTTGATTTGTTAAGGATTTTGTTATATAAATACTCTCCATTCTATTCCAAAAGCCTGTTATTGTTTCATCTTCCATAATATTTGAAATAATGTCATCTACCAAACATAACTAAATGGTGTTGAGATCTCTTTCATCCAAATCTGCTCAGTCTTCATCATCATACTTATACTATCTTCTTTTTCCATCCAATGCCATTTTTCATCCTAGTCATATCAATAAATCTTGTATCTTGAGCTTCCACAATTTGAAGTTATTGTTAAAATACTTATTAGAAAAGTTATAAAATAAAATATAAATGATATAATCAATGCATACTATGAGATAAAATAAATAACATTTGCATATCAATTTTAATATTTATAATAAATTTTGGTGAAGAGTCTTTATCATATTGGCAAACAATCACACTCTAAGATGGGTATGACTTTTAATATTCGCAAAACTAAAGTCATGATAAATATATCTAAATATATCACATATAATACTTTCATATGTGACATAAAATACTTGGAGGGAGATCCTTACAAATTATCTTGGAATTGATATCCATTACGAACCCAATTGGAATTATAGCATGCAGAAAAGGATAAATAGATGATGGAGAGATTATTATGGGCTTGAAAACAATTGTAAGCAAATATATGCTTAAATATGGGATTGAAAAAAAAATCTTCTCTTTGGGACTCTCGTCACTCTTCTTATTTTATATGAACGTGAGGTTTGGAGTTGTAGTATCTCCAAAGGAATTTCGAAGAGATCCAAAATAACATTATAACATGCAATCTCAAGATGAAAGGATATATTCTCTATCCATTATTCTTAATTGAAGCAAGATTTCCCCCCACTGAAAGCATGGCTATGACTAACCTAGAATATCATGATTAATGGAAAATTTCGCTACCCTATGCTCTATTTAAGGAAAGTCATTGCCCCACTAAATGTCTGACTGTGAATAGGCATTTAATGCCTAAGAAGAACCGTAAACTCCATGGAAACATGCCTTTGAATTGTTTGGATGATGATTAGCCTTCAACAAAACTATGATGATCTTGGAAAAGCTTTTCGAGAATATAAATAAGATGATAAAGAATTCTTAATGAAATCTTACTTATTAAAGATCCGATAAACCATATCAATCTTAGTGGATATTAATCATCATTAGTATTATCATATTTTTATTGATATAAATCTATTTTCTTATAGAAAAATTATGTAATAATATCTATGTTAAATTAATTAATTACAAGTTTTCATAAAACTATTTGTCGTTCACCAGAGAAGCAAAGAATAGCAAAATGAAACTGTTTTTATTAACTGAACGATGGATGTACAGAAGATTCTCCGCACTGCTTCGATTCAGATGTTATTACATTATTTATAACCTAACATTACAGAACTGGACGGAAGCACCTAACTACAATCGTTACATAACTGACGTAACCACCTAACTACAATACAGTTAAACAGTTAAAGACCTAACTAAATTCGTTGTCACAAACTAACAAACTCCACCTTGACAACGATTTCCTAATTTCTTGCCCATGCCCATTCATCATCTTTTCTGCAAGCCAAGAGAAGCTAAGCACCACTGCAACTTCTCTACTGTTACTGGTTTTGTGAATATGTCTGCACAATTCTCTCGTGTATGGACCTTTTTAAGAGCTACTTTTCCGCCATCGATCACATGTCTCAGAAAATGATACCATACATCAATGTGCTTGGTTCTGCTGTGATAGGCAGGATTTGTAGCCAAGTGAATAGCACTTTGACTATCACAAAGTACATCCACTTTCTCCTGCTTTCTTCCAATTTCATCTAGTAGACCCTTTAACCAAATTGCTTCTTTACTGGCATCTGAGGCAGCTATATATTCGGCTTCAGTAGTGGACAA